>JAQFWZ010000011.1:1235528-1378028 GCA_027789725.1 Dendropsophus ebraccatus
TGGTATATGGCTGTGTGATCACAGTGTGGTGGTATATGGGTGTGTGATCACAGTGTGGCGGTATATGGGTGTGTGATCACAGTGTGATGGTATATGGGTGTGTGATCACAGTGTGGTGGAATATGGGTGTGTGATCACAGTGTGGTGGTATATGGGTGTGTGATCACAGTGTAGCGGTATATGGCTGTGTGATCACAGTGTAGCGGTATATGGCTGTGTGATCACAGTGTGGCGGTATATGGCTGTGTGATCACAGTGTGGTGGTGTATGGGTGTGTGATCACAGTGTGGTGGTGTATGGGTGTGTGATCACAGTGTAGCGGTATATGGCTGTGTGATCACAGTGTAGCGGTATATGGCTGTGTGATCACAGTGTGGTGGTGTATGGGTGTGTGATCACAGTGTGGTGGTATATGGCTGTGTGATCACAGTGTGGTGGTATATGGGTGTGTGATCACAGTGTGATGGTATATGGGTGTGTGATCACAGTGTGGTGGTATATGGGTGTGTGATCACAGTGTGGCGGTATATGGGTGTGTGATCACAGTGTGGTGGTATATGGGTGTGTGATCACAGTGTGGCGGTATATGGGTGTGTGATCACAGTGTGGTGGTATATGGGTGTGTGATCACAGTGTGGTGCTATATGGCTGTGTGATCACAGTGTGGTGGTATATGGGTGTGTGATCACAGTGTGGTGGTATATGGGTGTGTGATCACAGTGTGGTGGAATATGGGTGTGTGATCACAGTGTGGTGGTATATGGGTGTGTGATCACAGTGTAGCGGTATATGGCTGTGTGATCACAGTGTAGCGGTATATGGCTGTGTGATCACAGTGTGGCGGTATATGGCTAAGTAATCAGTGGAGTCTAGCAGGTCTTCCTTGATCCCAGACGTACCTACACACGGCTGCTGATCTCCTCTGTACAGTGACCCTCCTGGATACAGATTATCAGCAATGTACAGTGAAGCTTATAGCTCAGCAGGGTCAGTGATACAACGTTCTAATCAAAATGGAGGGTGGCAATAGATATCCTGTATCTATATAGTATATATTGTGTATATATATGTGTAGTGTATGTATATAATGGTGTCTAGGTATGTCTGGTGTATGTGTATATGTATATGTGATGTATGTGTATGTGTGATGGATGTATATATATATATATATATATATATATATATATGTATGTATGTGTATATGTGATGTATGTGTATATGTGATGTATGTGTATATGTGATGTACATGTATATGTGATGTATGTGTATGTGTGATGGATGTATATATATATATATATATATATATATATATATGGATGTGTATATGGGATGTATGTGTATATGTGATGTGTATATGTGATAGATGTGTATATGTATATGTGATGTATATGTATATGTGATGTATGTGTATATGTGATGTATATGTGATGTATGTGTATATGGGATGTATGTGTATATGGGATGTATGTGTATATGGGATGTATGTGTATATGTGATAGATGTGTATATGTATATGTGATGGATGTGTATATGTGATGGATGTGTATATGTGATGGATGTGTATATGTGATGTATAAGTATATCTGATGTATGTGTATATGTGATGTATGTGTATATGTGATGTATGTGTATATGGGATGTATGTGTATATGTGATAGATGTGTATATGTGATGTATATGTATATGTGATGTATATGTATATGTGATGTATATGTATATGTGATGTATATGTATATGTGATGTATGTGTATATGTGATAGATGTGTATATGTATATGTGATGTATGTGTATATGTGATGGATGTGTATATGTGATTGATGTGTATATGTGATGTATATGTATATCTGATGTATGTGTATATGTGATGTATATGTATATGTGATGTGTGTGTATATGTGATGTATGTGTATATGTGATGTATGTGTATATGTGATGTATATGTATATGTGATGTATATGTATATGTGATGTATGTGTATATGTGATGTATATATATATGTGATGTATGTGTATATGTGATGTATGTGTATATGTGATGTATATGTATATGTGATGTATGTGTATATGTGATGTATATATATATGTGATGTATATGTATATGTGATGTATGTGTATATGTGATGTATGTGTATATGTGATGTATATGTATATGTGATGTGTGTGTATATGTGATGTATGTGTATATGTGATGTATGTGTATATGTGATGTATATGTATATGTTATGTATATGTGATGTATGTATGATATATGTATGTGTATATGTATATGATGTGTATATGTGATGCATGTACATTGTATAATATGACTAGTGTAAATAGCTATTTCCCCATATAACACATTGTACGTGATGCAGCTACAGGCTAATAACCTAATAACAATCATCTAACTTCTAACTTTTCTTTAGTCTTTTAAAGGAGAAGCCCAAATCAATACAATCCAGGAGAATGTAAGTGTATAGTGTTATACAGGGGACGTAGCTCCACCCATATCACCTATCTATACTATATCCTATATACACACAGTAATGTTATATCCTATATACACACAGTAATGTTATATCCTATATCCACACAGAGTAATGTTATATCCTATATCCTCATAGAGTAATGTTATATCCTATATCCACACAGTAATGTTATATCCTATATCCACACACAGTAATGTTATATCCTATATCCACACAGTAATGTTATATCCTATATCCTCATAGAGTAATGTTATATCCTATATCCACACAGTAATGTTATATCCTATATCCACACACAGTAATGTTATATCCTATATCCACACAGTAATGTTATATCCTATATCCACACACAGTAATGTTATATCCTATAGCCACACAGTAATGTTATATCCTATATCCTCATAGTAATGTTATATCCTATATCCTCATAGTAATGTTATATCCTATATCCACACAGAGTAATGTTATATCCTATATACACAAACAGTAATGTTATATCCTATATCCACACAGAGTAATGTTATATCCTATATCCACACAGTAATGTTATATCCTATATCCACACAGTAATGTTATATCCTATATCCACACACAGTAATGTTATATCCTATATCCACACAGTAATGTTATATCCTATATACACAAACAGTAATGTTATATCCTATATCCACACACAGTAATGTTATATCCTATATCCACACAGTAATGTTATATCCTATATCCTCATAGTAATGTTATATCCTATAGCCACACAGTAATGTTATATCCTATATCCTCATAGTAATGTTATATCCTATATCCTCATAGTAATGTTATATCCTATATCCACACAGAGTAATGTTATATCCTATATACACAAACAGTAATGTTATATCCTATATCCACACAGAGTAATGTTATATCCTATATCCACACAGAGTAATGTTATATCCTATATCCACATAGTAATGTTATATCCTATATCCACACACAGTAATGTTATATCCTATATCCACACACCGTAATGTTATATCCTATATCCACACACAGTAATGTTATATCCTATATCCACACACAGTAATGTTATATCCTATATCCACACAGTAATGTTATATCCTATATCCTCATAGTAATGTTATATCCTATAGCCACACAGTAATGTTATATCCTATATCCTCATAGTAATGTTATATCCTATATCCACACAGTAATGTTATATCCTATATACACAAACAGTAATGTTATATCCTATATCCACACAGTAATGTTATATTCTATATCCACACACAGTAATGTTATATCCTATATCCACACAGTAATGTTATATCCTATATACACAAACAGTAATGTTATATCCTATATCCACACAGTAATGTTATATCCTATATCCACACAGTAATGTTATATCCTATATACACACACACCGTAATGTTATATCCTATATCCACACAGTAATGTTATATCCTATATACACACAGTAATGTTATATCCTATATACACACACACCGTAATGTTATATCCTATATCCACACACAGTAATGTTATATCCTATATACACAAACAGTAATGTTATATCCTATATCCACACAGTAATGTTATATTCTATATCCACACACAGTAATGTTATATCCTATATACACACACACCGTAATGTTATATCCTATATCCACACACAGTAATGTTATATCCTATATACACAAACAGTAATGTTATATCCTATATCCACACAGTAATGTTATATCCTATATACACAAACAGTAATGTTATATCCTATATCCACACAGTAATGTTATATCCTATATACACAAACAGTAATGTTATATCCTATATCCACACAGTAATGTTATATCCTATATACACAAACAGTAATGTTATATCCTATATCCTCATAGTAATGTTATATCCTATATCCACACAGTAATGTTATATCCTATATCCACACAGTAATGTTATATCCTATATCCACACAGTAATGTTATATCCTACATACACAAACAGTAATGTTATATCCTATATCCTCATAGTAATGTTATATCCTATATCCACACACAGTAATGTTATATCCTATACACACACACCGTAATGTTATATCCTATATCCACACAGTAATGTTATATCCTATATACACAAACAGTAATGTTATATCCTATATCCACACAGTAATGTTATATCCTATATCCACACACAGTAATGTTATATCCTATATCCACACAGTAATGTTATATCCTATATACACACACCGTAATGTTATATCCTATATCCACACACCGTAATGTTATATCCTATATCCACACAGTAATGTTATATCCTATATCCACACAGTAATGTTATATCCTATATACACACACCGTAATGTTATATCCTATATACACACAGTAATGTTATATCCTATATCCACACAGTAATGTTATATCCTATATCCACACAGTAATGTTATATCCTATAACTATATATAATATGTAAATGATTAATAACTAATCACCAATAAATCATCAATAAGTGATTATTGGTCGGTGTTGTAGGGTGTGGAGGAGCAGGCCACAGAGGAGACATCAGTTGTGGACAGTAATACCCGACCACCACCCCAGGAGAGCGAGAAGCCTGGGAAGCCGTCTCCTCGCTCTGTTCCCTTCTGGAGGAAGGTTGGATAAATCTGGGGTTTCCTATACACGGTCTCAGGGCTGCGCTCTATACACTCTGCCTCCCAATCTCTCCTCCTCGGCTGACTGCTCTGCAGTACCGGGCTGAAGGGCCCGGCTCTTATTTTGCTGTAATCCACTGTTATGTATTCTAAGTTCTTTGTAAAAGAAATGAATCAGAGCACAATGTTGGGTCTGGAGGAGGAGAAGGGAGGAGGAGGAGAAGGGAGGAGGAGGACACAGGGTTCTGGAGGAGGAGGAGGAGGGAGGAGGAGAAGGAGGAGAAGGACAGAGGGGTCTGGAGGAGGAGAAGGGAGGAGGAGGAGGAGGAGGACAGAGGTGTCTGGAGGAGGAGGAGAAGGGAGGTGGAGGAGGACAGAGGGGTCTGGAGGAGGAGGAGGGAGGAGGAAAAGGAGGAGGAGGACAGAGGTGTCTGGAGGAAGAGGACAGAGGGGTCTGGAGGAGGAGGACAGAGGGGTCTGGAGGAGGAGGGAGGAGGAAAAGGAGGAGGAGGACAGAGGTGTCTGGAGGAAGAGGACAGAGGGGTCTGGAGGAGGAGGACAGAGGGGTCTGGAGGAGGAGGGAGGACAGAGGGGTCTGGAGGAGGAGGGAGGACAGAGGGGTCTGGAGGAGGAGGAGGAGGAGGACGAAGGAGGATGGAGGAGAACAGAGGGGTCTGGAGGAGGAGGACAGAGGGGTCTGGAGGAGGAGAACAGAGGGGTCTGGAGGAGGAGGAGGACAGAGGGGTCTGGAGGAGGAGGAGGACAGAGGTGTCTGGAGGAGGAGGAGGACAGAGGTGTCTGGAGGAGGAGAGAGGACAGAGGTGTCTGGAGGAGGAGGAGGACAGAGGGGTCTGGAGGAGGAGGGAGGACAGAGGGGTCTGGAGGAGGACAGAGGGGTCTGGAGGAGGAGGAGGACAGAGGGGTCTGGAGAAGGAAGAGGAGGACAGAGGAGTCTGGAGGAGGAGGAGGACAGAGGGGTCTGGAGAAGGAAGAGGAGGACAGAGGTGTCTGGAGGAGGAGGAGGACAGAGGGGTCTGGAGTAGGAGGAAGACAGAGGGGTCTGGAGGAGGACAGAGGGGTCTGGAGGAGGAGGAGGACAGAGGGGTCTGGAGAAGGAAGAGGAGGACAGAGGAGTCTGGAGGAGGAGGACAGAGGGGTCTGGAGTAGGAGGAAGACAGAGGGGTCTGGAGGAGGAGGAGGACAGAGGGGTCTGGAGGAGGACAGAGGGGTCTGGAGGAGGAGGAGGACAGACGGGTCTGGAGGAGGAGGGGACAGAGGTGTCTGGAGGAGGAGGAGGACAGAGGGGTCTGGAGGAGGAGGACAGAGGGGTCTGGAGGAGGAGGAGGACAGAGTGGTCTGGAGGAGGAGGAGGGAGAAGGAGGAGGAGGACAGAGGGGTCTGGAGGAGGGAGGACAGAGGGGTCTGGAGGAGGAGGGAGGACAGAGGGGTCTGGAGGAGGAGGAGGAGGACAGAGGGGTCTGGAGGAGGGGGGGACAGAGGTGTCTGGAGGAGGAGGAGGAGGACGAAGGAGGAGAACAGAGGGGTCTGGAGGAGGAGGACAGAGGGGTCTGGAGGAGGAGAACAGAGGGGTCTGGAGGAGGAGGACAGAGGTGTCTGGAGGAGGAGGAGGACAGAGGTGTCTGGAGGAGGAGGAGGAGGACAGAGGTGTCTGGAGGAGGAGGACAGAGGGGTCTGGAGGAGGAGGAGGACAGAGGTGTCTGGAGGAGGAGGAGGACAGAGGTGTCTGGAGGAGGAGGGAGGACAGAGGGGTCTGGAGGAGGAGGACAGAGGTGTCTGGAGGAGGAGGAGGACAGAGGTGTCTGGAGGAGGAGGAGGAGGACAGAGGTGTCTGGAGGAGGAGGGAGGACAGAGGGGTCTGGAGGAGGAGAACAGAGGTGTCTGGAGGAGGAGGAGGACAGAGGTGTCTGGAGGAGGAGGAGGAGGACAGAGGTGTCTGGAGGAGGAGGACAGAGGGGTCTGGAGGAGGAGGAGGACAGAGGTGTCTGGAGGAGGAGGAGGACAGAGGTGTCTGGAGGAGGAGGGAGGACAGAGGGGTCTGGAGGAGGAGGACAGAGGTGTCTGGAGGAGGAGGGAAGACAGAGGGGTCTGGAGGAGGAGGACAGAGGGGTCTGGAGGAGGAGGAGGAGGACAGAGGTGTCTGGAGGAGGAGGAGGACAGAGGTGTCTGGAGGAGGAGGAGGACAGAGGGGTCTGGAGGAGGAGGGGACAGAGGGGTCTGGAGAAGGAAGAGGAGGACAGAGGAGTCTGGAGGAGGAGGACAGAGGGGTCTGGAGGAGGAGGAGGACAGAGAGGTCTGGAGGAGGAGGACAGAGGGGTCTGGAGGAGCACAGAGGGGTCTGGAGTAGGAGGAGGACAGAGGGGTCTGGAGGAGGAGGAGGACAGAGGGGTCTGGAGGAGGAGGGGACAGAGGTGTCTGGAGGAGGAGGAGGACAGAGGTGTCTGGAGGAGGAGGACAGAGGTGTCTGGAGGAGGAGGAGGACAGAGGGGTCTGGAGGAGGGAGGACAGAGGGGTCTGGAGGAGGGAGGACAGAGGGGTCTGGAGGAGGAGGAGGACAGAGGTGTCTGGAGGAGGAGGGAGGACAGAGGGGTCTGGAGGAGGTGGGAGGACAGAGGGGTCTGGAGGAGGAGGAGGACAGAGGGGTCTAGAGGAGGAGGAGGACAGAGGGGTCTGGAGGAGGAGGAGGACAGAGGGGTCTGGAGGAGGAGGAGGACGAAGGAGGATGGAGGAGAACAGAGGGGTCAGGAGGAGGAGGACAGAGGGGTCTGGAGGAGGAGGACAGAGGGGTCTGGAGGAGGAGGGGGGAGGACGAAGGAGGATGGAGGAGAACAGAGGGGTCTGGAGGAGGAGGAGGAGGACAGAGGTGTCTGGAGGAGGAGGAGGACAGAGGGGTCTGGAGGAGGAGGAGGACAGAGAGGTCTGGAGGAGGAGGACAGAGGGGTCTGGAGGAGCACAGAGGGGTCTGGAGTAGGAGGAGGACAGAGGGGTCTGGAGGAGGAGGAGGACAGAGGGGTCTGGAGGAGGAGGGGACAGAGGTGTCTGGAGGAGGAGGAGGACAGAGGTGTCTGGAGGAGGAGGACAGAGGTGTCTGGAGGAGGAGGAGGACAGAGGGGTCTGGAGGAGGGAGGACAGAGGGGTCTGGAGGAGGGAGGACAGAGGGGTCTGGAGGAGGAGGAGGACAGAGGTGTCTGGAGGAGGAGGGAGGACAGAGGGGTCTGGAGGAGGTGGGAGGACAGAGGGGTCTGGAGGAGGAGGAGGACAGAGGGGTCTAGAGGAGGAGGAGGACAGAGGGGTCTGGAGGAGGAGGAGGACAGAGGGGTCTGGAGGAGGAGGAGGACGAAGGAGGATGGAGGAGAACAGAGGGGTCAGGAGGAGGAGGACAGAGGGGTCTGGAGGAGGAGGACAGAGGGGTCTGGAGGAGGAGGGGGGAGGACGAAGGAGGATGGAGGAGAACAGAGGGGTCTGGAGGAGGAGGAGGACAGAGGGGTCTGGAGGAGGAGGAGGAGGACAGAGGTGTCTGGAGGAGGAGGGAGGACAGAGGGATCTGGAGGAGGAGGACAGAGGTGTCTGAAGGAGGAGGACAGAGGGGTCTGGAGGAGGAGGAGGAGGACAGAGGGGTCTGGAGGAGGAGGACAGAGGGGTCTGGAGAAGGAGGAGGACAGAGGTGTCTGGAGGAGGAGGACAGAGGGGTCTGGAGGAGGAGGAGGACAGAGAGGTCTGGAGGAGGAGGACAGAGGGGTCTGGAGGAGCACAGAGGGGTCTGGAGTAGGAGGGGACAGAGGTGTCTGGAGGAGGAGGAGGACAGAGGGGTCTGGAGGAGGAGGGGACAGAGGTGTCTGGAGGAGGAGGACAGAGGTGTCTGGAGGAGGAGGAGGACAGAGGTGTCTGGAGGAGGAGGAGGACAGAGGTGTCTGGAGGAGGAGGAGGAGGACAGAGGTGTCTGGAGGAGGAGGACAGAGGGGTCTGGAGGAGGAGGAGGACAGAGGTGTCTGGAGGAGGAGGAGGACAGAGGTGTCTGGAGGAGGAGGGAGGACAGAGGGGTCTGGAGGAGGAGGACAGAGGTGTCTGGAGGAGGAGGGAAGACAGAGGTGTCTGGAGGAGGAGGACAGAGGGGTCTGGAGGAGGAGGAGGAGGACAGAGGTGTCTGGAGGAGGAGGAGGACAGAGGTGTCTGGAGGAGGAGGAGGACAGAGGGGTCTGGAGGAGGAGGGGACAGAGGGGTCTGGAGAAGGAAGAGGAGGACAGAGGAGTCTGGAGGAGGAGGACAGAGGGGTCTGGAGGAGGAGGAGGACAGAGAGGTCTGGAGGAGGAGGACAGAGGGGTCTGGAGGAGCACAGAGGGGTCTGGAGTAGGAGGAGGACAGAGGGGTCTGGAGGAGGAGGAGGACAGAGGGGTCTGGAGGAGGAGGGGACAGAGGTGTCTGGAGGAGGAGGAGGACAGAGGTGTGTGGAGGAGGAGGACAGAGGTGTCTGGAGGAGGAGGAGGACAGAGGGGTCTGGAGGAGGGAGGACAGAGGGGTCTGGAGGAGGGAGGACAGAGGGGGCTGGAGGAGGAGGAGGACAGAGGTGTCTGGAGGAGGAGGGAGGACAGAGGGGTCTGGAGGAGGTGGGAGGACAGAGGGGTCTGGAGGAGGAGGAGGACAGAGGGGTCTGGAGGAGGAGGAGGACAGAGGGGTCTGGAGGAGGAGGAGGACAGAGGGGTCTGGAGGAGGAGGAGGACGAAGGAGGATGGAGGAGAACAGAGGGGTCAGGAGGAGGAGGACAGAGGGGTCTGGAGGAGGAGGACAGAGGGGTCTGGAGGAGGAGGGGGGAGGACGAAGGAGGATGGAGGAGAACAGAGGGGTCTGGAGGAGGAGGAGGACAGAGGGGTCTGGAGGAGGAGGAGGAGGACAGAGGTGTCTGGAGGAGGAGGGAGGACAGAGGGATCTGGAGGAGGAGGACAGAGGTGTCTGAAGGAGGAGGACAGAGGGGTCTGGAGGAGGAGGAGGACAGAGGGGTCTGGAGGAGGAGGACAGAGGGGTCTGGAGGAGGAGGAGGACAGAGGTGTCTGGAGGAGGAGGACAGAGGGGTCTGGAGGAGGAGGAGGACAGAGAGGTCTGGAGGAGGAGGACAGAGGGGTCTGGAGGAGCACAGAGGGGTCTGGAGTAGGAGGGGACAGAGGTGTCTGGAGGAGGAGGAGGACAGAGGGGTCTGGAGGAGGAGGGGACAGAGGTGTCTGGAGGAGGAGGAGGACAGAGGTGTCTGGAGGAGGAGGAGGACAGAGGTGTCTGGAGGAGGAGGAGGACAGAGGGGTCTGGAGGAGGAGGGAGGACAGAGGTGTCTGGAGGAGGAGGACAGAGGGGTCTGGAGGAGGACAGAGGTGTCTGGAGGAGGAGGACAGAGGGGTCTGGAGAAGGAGGAGGACAGAGGTGTCTGGAGGAGGAGGACAGAGGGGTCTGGAGGAGGAGGAGGACAAAGAGGTCTGGAGGAGGAGGACAGAGGGGTCTGGAGGAGGACAGAGGTGTCTGGAGGAGGAGGACAGAGGGGTCTGGAGAAGGAGGAGGACAGAGGTGTCTGGAGGAGGAGGACAGAGGGGTCTGGAGGAGGAGGAGGACAAAGAGGTCTGGAGGAGGAGGACAGAGGGGTCTGGAGGAGCACAGAGGGGTCTGGAGTAGGAGGGGACAGAGGTGTCTGGAGGAGGAGGAGGACAGAGGGGTCTGGAGTAGGAGGGGACAGAGGTGTCTGGAGGAGGAGGAGGACAGAGGGGTCTGGAGTAGGAGGGGACAGAGGTGTCTGGAGGAGGAGGAGGACAGAAGCTATTTGAAGTATATGGCGGCTTTACCGCACAATCTTTTCTGTTTCCTCAGTCATGTGATGTCTTTCTGCTCTGGTAACATCTCATCTTTCTGCTCTGGTGACTCTCATATAATCTACTAACTCTCTGTTTCTAGTCTTTTAAAGGAGAACCCCAGCCTGGTGACAGTCCAGACAATGTAAGTCGCCCTTCTGCTCTCCGCTTATCTGGAATTAATAAACAACAATTTCTTCACTAGTTATAATATTCTTCTGATACTTTATAATATTCTGGACGAGTCCTGATATTGGGTAGAGGTGGCGCTCAGTGTGGACGACACGTAGGGATAAGGGTCACATGACCACTGTGTACACCGCCATGCTCTATGTCTTGGCAGAAAGGGAGAATCCTAGAATAATTTTCACACATCCCATGAACTATAGTATTTATTATGTAAGCCAACACTAACCCCCTCACCCCGACCGTCCTGCGTCTGTAACCCCCTCACCCCGACCGTCCTGCGTCTGTAACCCCCTCACCCCGACCGTCCTGCGTCTGTAACCCCCTCACCCCGACCGTCCTGCCTCTCTAACCCCCTCACCCCGACCGTCCTGCCTCTCTTAACCCCCTCACCCCGACCGTCCTGCGTCTCTAACCCCCTCACCCCGACCGTCCTGCGTCTGTAACCCCCTCACCCCGACCGTCCTGCGTCTGTAACCCCCTCACCCCGACCGTCCTGCGTCTCTAACCCCCTCACCCCGACCGTCCTGCGTCTCTAACCCCCTCACCCCGACCGTCCTGCGTCTGTAACCCCCTCACCCCGACTGTCCTGTCTCTAACCCCCTCACCCCGACCGTCCTGCGTCTGTAACCCCCTCACCCCGACCGTCCTGCATCTGTAACCCCCTCACCCCGACCGTCCTGCATCTGTAACCCCCTCACCCCGACCGCCCTGCATCTCTAACCCCCTCACCCCGACCGTGCTGCCTCTCTAACCCCCTCACCCCGACCGTGCTGCCTCTCTAACCCCCTTACCCCAACCGTCCTGCGTCTCTAACCCCCTCACCCCGACTGTCCTGTCTCTAACCCCCTCACCCCGACCGTCCTGTGTCTCTAACCCCCTCACCCCGACCGTCCCGCGTCTCTGACTCCCTCACCCCGACTGTCCTGTCTCTAACCCCCTCACCCCGACCGTCCTGTGTCTCTAACCCCCTCACCCCGACCGTCCCGCGTCTCTGACTCCCTCACCCTGACCGTCCTGCCTCTCTTACCCCCTCACCCCGACCGTCCCGCCTCTCTAACCCCCTCACCCCGACCAATCTGTGTTGTAGGTTGTAGTAGAGCCGCCCGTGGTGTCTGTGAGCTCAGAGACGTCGTCCCAACAAGTGGCTCTCCCCCTGGACTCCAACACCCAACAACCAGAGAGTGAGAAGCCCCAAAGCGAAGCCCCCGCCCGCCCGCTGGCCTTCTGGAGAAAGGTCAGCCACATGTCCTAGGAGATGATATCCATGGAGTCCATTGTCCCTTCTTGGATTAGGAGGAGCGGGTGGTCAATCTCTATGGGGAAGGCTGTACCTATTAGCAGCATGAGACTTCGAGGACGTCTTCTCCAGTGTCGGACTGGCCCAGCAGAGGAGCGGAGAATCATCCGGTGGGCCCCCAGCTCAGAACCTGCAGTAACACTGACTGACGGGTCATGTCTCACTGGTTCCTTATTGGTGGGCCCAAAGGATCATCTTCTCTGGTGGGCCCCAGGTACCCCAGTCCGACACTGGGCTTCTCCCACTATTTTCGGGGTTTTTGTAACTCTAAGAATTGATATTTAACTAAAGCATATTTTTCTTCTTCAGTCTTTTAAAGCCGCTCCACCACCGCCGCCGCCAAAAGCCCCCGAGAATGTAAGTTATGATGGGCGGGAAGACCCCAGTAATGTCCATAGATGGGGGGTAGGGCGGCCGATGGCTCCTGCTGTAACTCTGGTTGGGATGGGTAGGAATCCCGCATATCTCACTGTACGGCTCATCTGTACACTCACTTGAATGGGTATACGTGGAGTTGTGGTCACACATTGCGGTAAGGTAGTAACGTTGTGGCTTTTCTACCGTGGTTGTGAAGTCATAAAGACGCTGCAGTGTGATCAAGACCAGTGTGGGGTGAAAAACGTCCGGGTCCCACCACATGGAGGAAGCTGAACGCTCAGCACTCAACTCTCGGCATCTGGAGAAATGGGATTATGCACTATGCAGTCCTAGAAAACATATACTATAGGCTGTGTCCATATACCATATACTATACATACCATAGGCTGTATCCATATACCATATACTATATATACCATATACCACAGGCTCTATCCATACACCATATATCATAGGATGTATCCATATACCACAGGCTGTATCCATATACCATATACTATATATACCATATACTATAGGCTATATCCATATACTATATACCATAGGCTGTGTCCATATACCATATACTATACATACCATAGGCTGTATCCATATACCATAGGCTATATCCATATACCATATACTATAGACTGTATCCATATACCATATACTATAGGCTGTATCCATATACCTTATACCACAGGCTGTATCCATATACCATATATCATAGGCTGTATCCATATACCACAGGCTGTATCCATATACCATATACTATATATACCATAGGCTGTATCCATATACCATATACTATAGGCTGTATCCATATACCATATACTATAGGCTGTATCCATATACCATATACTATAGGCTGTATCCATATACCATAGGCTGTATCTATATACCATATATTATAGGCTGTATCCATATACCATATACTATAGGCTGTATCTATATACCATATACTATAGGCTGTATCTATAGACCATATATTATAGGCTGTATCTATATACCATGGACTGTATCCGTATACCATATACTATAGGCTGTATCCATATACTATAGGCTGTATCTATATACCATATATTATAGGCTGTATCTATATACCATGGACTGTATCCGTATACCATATACTATAGGCTGTATCCATATACTATAGGCTGTATCCATATACCATATACTATAGGCTGTATCCATATACCATATACTATAGGCTGTATCCATATACCATATACTATAGGCTGTATCCATATACCATATACTATAGGCTGTATCCATATACCATATATTATAGACTGTATCCATATACCATATACTATAGGCTGTATCCATATACCATATACTATAGGCTGTATCCGTATACCATATACTATACATACCATAGGCTGTATCATATACCATATACTATATATACCATATACCACAGGCTGTATCATATACCATATACCACAGGCTGTATCCATATACCATATACTATAGGCTGTATCCATATACCATATACTATATATACCATATACTATAGGCTGTATCCATATACCATATATACCATATACCATAGGCTGTATCCATATACCATATACTATACATACCATATACCACAGGCTGTATCCATATACCATAAACCATAGGCTGTATCCATATACCATATACTCAAGGCTGTATCCATATACCATATACTCAAGGCTGTATCCATATACCATATACTATAGGCTGTATCCATATACTATAGGCTGTATCCATATACCATAGGCTGTATCCATATACCATATACCATAGGCTGTATCCATATACCATATACTCAAGGCTGTATCCATATACCATATACTATAGGCTGTATCCATATACCATATACTATAGGCTGTATCCATATACCATATACTCAAGGCTGTATCCATATATCATATACTATAGGCTGTATCCATATACCATATACTCAAGGCTGTATCCATATACCATATACTCAAGGCTGTATCCCTATACCATGGACTGTATCCATATACCATATACTATAGGCTGTATCCATATACCATATACTATAGGCTGTATCCATATACCATAAACTCAAGGCTGTATCCATATACTACAAATATATAATATACATGTATCCAATTTCGCCAGACACCAGGAGCTGAATACTGAGTGTTTGGACACTTTGCTGACGTTCACTCAGCACACACGTGATATTACTGCAATCTATGGACACAGATTCCTTAGGTTTAGGGCTCCACTTAAAAAAACCATTTGTGATGTCCCAGAGACAGGTGAAAAGTTTTCATCATTCCTGGTCTGGGTGAGAAGCGCTCGGGTTGATGTTTCACTCCCCGGTTGCTGCTTTTCCTGCGGGTCGGCACTTGTTTTTGCTGTAGATATGTAGTAATAACGTAGAGGTGTATACTGGAATATAGCAATATACAGTACTGAGTGTGTATAGGGTAGTAACTATACAGAATGCATGTATTTATAACACACTAACACCCGCCCTGTCACGCTCAGTGTATAGGGTCTCCTTGCTGTCCTATTACTTACACGTCACCACTAATCTGTGTTGTAGGTTGTAGAAGAGCCGCCCGTGGTGTCTGTGAGCTCAGAGACGTCGTCCCCACAAGCGGCTCTCCCCCCGGACTCCGACACCCAACAACCAGAGAGCGAGAAGCCCCAAAGCCAAGCCCCTGCCCGCCCGCTGCCCTTCTGGAGAAAGGTCAGCCACATGTCAGGTTCCTGCTCCCTAGTTACAGTATAGGAACATACACTGAATGGCCGCTTTATGAGACCCTCATCTAGTAGTCGTGGACCTCATCTAGTAGTCGTGGACCTCATCTAGTAGTCGTGGACCTCATCTGTTAGTAGTGGACCTCATCTAGTAGTCGTGGACCTCATCTAGTAGTCGTGGACCTCATCTAGTAGTCGTGGACGTCATCTGTTAGTCGTGGACCTCATCTAGTAGTCGTGGACCTCATCTAGTAGTCGTGGACCTCATCTAGTAGTCGTGGACCTCATCTAGTAGTCGTGGACCTCATCTAGTAGTCGTGGACCTCATCTGTTAGTCGTGGACCTCATCTAGTAGTCGTGGACCTCATCTAGTAGTCGTGGACCTCATCTAGTAGTCGTGGACCTCATCTAGTAGTCGTGGACCTAATCTAGTAGTCGTGGACCTCATCTAGTAGTCGTGGACCTCATCTGTTAGTCGTGGACCTCATCTAGTAGTCGTGGACCTCATCTAGTAGTCGTGGACCTCATCTAGTAGTCGTGGACCTCATCTAGTAGTCGTGGACCTAATCTAGTAGTCGTGGACCTCATCTAGTAGTCGTGGACCTCATCTAGTAGTCGTGGACCTAATCTAGTAGTCGTGGACCTCATCTAGTAGTCGTGGACCTAATCTAGTAGTTGTGGACCTCATCTAGTAGTCGTGGACCTCATCTAGTAGTCGTGGACCTAATCTAGTAGTCGTGGACCTCATCTAGTAGTCGTGGACCTAATCTAGTAGTTGTGGACCTCATCTAGTAGTCGTGGACCTAATCTGTTAGTCGTGGACCTTATCTAGTAGTCGTGGACCTAATCTGTTAGTCGTGGACCTTATCTAGTAGTCGTGGACCTCATCTGTTAGTCGTGGACCTCATCTAGTAGTCGTGGACCTCATCTAGTAGTCGTGGACCTCATCTAGTAGTCGTGGACCTAATCTGTTAGTCGTGGACCTCATCTGTTAGTCGTGGACCTCATCTAGTAGTCGTGGACCTCATCTAGTAGTCGTGGACCTCATCTAGTAGTTGTGGACCTCATCTAGTAGTCGTGGACCTCATCTAGTAGTCGTGGACCTCATCTAGTAGTTGTGGACCTCATCTAGTAGTCGTGGACCTCATCTAGTAGTTGTGGACCTCATCTAGTAGTCGTGGACCTCATCTAGTAGTCGTGGACCTCATCTAGTAGTTGTGGACCTCATCTAGTAGTCGTGGACCTCATCTAGTAGTCGTGGACCTCATCTAGTAGTCGTGGACCTCATCTAGTATTCGTGGACCTCATCTAGTAGTCGTGGACCTCATCTAGTAGTCGTGGACCTCATCTAGTAGTCGTGGACCTCCTTTAGCCTTCAGAACTGCAGCAGTTCATGACAGCATAGATCCTATGAGGTGGTGAATTTTTTGTGTAAGAATATTGGCCCATGTGGACAGGAACACTTCTCAGGGTTCATGCCGCCTGCTCTACCTCATCCAAGACAGGTCTATAGGGTTAAGATCTGGGGACTGGGAGGCTGCGGAAGCAAGGAGAACTCACTGTCATGTTCCTGGAGCCAATCCATGACTACCTGAGCCTTGTGGGTGGTGCATTGTCCTGCTGATTGCTGTATTTTTCGCCCCAGAGACCTGGATCCATCTGACCGGCCATGTTTCTATATAGAGATCTGGATCCATCTGACTGGCCATGTTTCTATATAGAGATCTGGATCCATCTGACTGGCCATGTTTCACCACAGAGATCTGGATCCATCTGACCGGCCATGTTTCTATATAGAGATCTGGATCCATCTGACCGGCCATGTTTCACCACAGAGATCTGGATCCATCTGACCGGCCATGTTTCTATATAGAGATCTGGATCCATCTAACCGGCCATGTTTCACCACAGAGATCTGGATCCATCTGACCGGCCATGTTTCTCCCCAGAGATCTGGATCCATCTGACCGGCCATGTTTCTCCCCAGAGATCTGGATCCATCTGACCGCCCATTTTTCTCCCCAGAGATCTGGATCCATCTGACCAGCCTTGTTTCTCTATAGGGATCTGGATCCATCTGACCGGCCATGTTTCTCCCCAGAGATCTGGATCCATCTGACCAGCCTTGTTTCTCTATAGGGATCTGGATCCGTCTGACCGGCCATGTTTCTCCCCAGAGATCTGGATCCATCTGACTGGCCATGTTTCTCTACAGAGATCTGCATCCATCTGACCGGCTATGTTTCTCCACAGAGATCTGGATCCATCTGACCAGCCATGTTTCTCTATAGGGATCTGGATCCATCTGACGGCCATGTTTCTCTATAGGGATCTGGATCCATCTGACCGGCCATGTTTCTATATAGAGATCTGGATCCATCTGACCGGCCATGTTTCTCCACAGAGATCTGGATCCATCTGATCGGCCATGTTTCTCTATAGGGATCTGGATCCATCTGACCGGCCATGTTTCTCTATAGAGATCTGGATCCATCTAAGAGGCCATATTTCTCCACAGAGATCTGGATCCATCTGACCGGCCATGTTTCTCCCCAGAGATCTGGATCCATCTGACCGGCCATGTTTCTCCCCAGAGATCTGGATCCATCTGACCAGCCTTGTTTCTCTATAGGGATCTGGATCCATCTGACCGGCCATGTTTCTCCCCAGAGATCTGGATCCATCTGACTGGCCATGTTTTTCTACAGAGATCTGGATCCATCTGACTGGCCATGTTTCTCTATAGAGATCTGGATCCATCTGACCGGCTATGTTTCTCCCCAGAGATCTGGATCCATCTGACCAGCCATGTTTCTCTATAGGGATCTGGATCCATCTGACCGGCCATGTTTCTCTATAGGGATCTGGATCCATCTGACCGGCCATGTTTCTCTATAGAGATCTGGATCCATCTGACCGGCCATGTTTCTCCTCAGAGATCTGGATCCATCTGACCGGCCATGTTTCTCCTCAGAGATCTGGATCCATCTGACCGGCCATGTTTCTCTATAGAGATCTGGATCCATCTGACCGGCCATGTTTCTCTATAGAGATCTGGATCCATCTGACCGGCCATGTTTCTCTATAGAGATCTGGATCCATCTGACCAGCCATGTTTCTCTATAGGGATCTGGATCCATCTGACCGGCCATGTTTCTCTATAGGGATCTGGATCCATCTGATCAGCCATGTTTCTCTATAGGGATCTGGATCCATCTGACCGGCCATGTTTCTCTATAGGGATCTGGATCCATCTGACCGGCCATGTTTCTCTATAGAGATCTGGATCCATCTGACCGGCCATGTTTCTCCTCAGAGATCTGGATCCATCTGACGGCCATGTTTCTCTATAGAGATCTGGATCCATCTGACCGGCCATGTTTCTCCACAGAAAACTGATGACTGCATTTTGTGCTGCATTTCATGGTCTCGGATCGTGTGGGCCTCGGGCTCTAATAAAAAGGCCATTCAGTCTTTACTCCTCTATCAACATCTATGGCTCTCTTCTCTTTTCTGGGCCGCTCTATTCTCCTCATGGGGGGGTATACCCTACATTACAGTATAATGCTGATATATAACCTCACCGCCAGCAGCCATTATTTACTAACATGAAAACTTTTCTTTCTAGTCTTTTAAAGGAGACCCCCAACCTCCTACGGTCCAGGAAAATGTAAGTCCAAGAAACTTAGCATCTGCCTATCAGGGTAATGGGAAACCATGTCCTAGTGCGATGGCCGATGGAGCCCTGATTGTACCATTACTGGTCACTATGGGAGGGCAGAGCGTGAGACACGTGGATGGGGAGAAGACTGCTGCCAGACATCTGGGGGAGACTCCGGAATCCCCCGAATCATCAGAGTGATGGGACTAGAAGTCACGGGATAAACAGCTACATCCCCGTGTGGTGCACCCACCATAGGCTCCCCCACCCCTGTATCCATGATAAGAGCGGGGTGACCCCAGACAATGTACACTGACCGCCAGAAAGGACCAGAAGATAGAAGTGCCCCCCCTCCCCCCCCCCCCCCCCCCGCGCTGTTAGGGGGAGGACTGCGGCCTGGTACCATCTGACAGGGAATATTCCGGATCTATTCTCAGCCATTAATTGGTCTCATTGTCCTTTTTTTAGTCTTTACCAGAAGAACCACAGAACGTCCAACTAACACCGACTGTAAGTGTCACTAACCGCCCCATAGTATGACCGCATGTGTGTAAATGAGTGGCTGTGTGATCAATGTGCGGCTAGTATACGGCTCATTATAGATATATACACTGAATGACTGTAACCATGGGGAGCGTCAGAACGCCGGCACCTGAGGGATGTCAGAGAGGTAAGTTCCTGGCGGGTTCTAGACCTCATATACCTGTGCCCAGGTGAGAAGGAGACACCTGCATCCCCCAGCCTCCAGGAGACATTACACACTGCGTATACCAGCTGCGAGAAGCGGAGGAAGATGGAGTCCAGACCCTGCCCCCTGTCTGTGTGAGATCCAGCACTGCAGGGGTTAAGAGAGCTGGGGAGGCCTGACCGCATGTATATATACTGTAGGGGGAGGCCGACACTGCATGTATATATACTGTAGGGGAGGCCTGACCGCATGTATATATACTGTAGGGGGAGGCCGACACTGCATGTATATATACTGTAGGGGGAGGCCGACACTGCATGTATATATACTGTAGGGGGAGGCCGACACTGCATGTATATATACTGTAGGGGAGGCCTGACCGCATGTATATATACTGTAGGCGAGGCCGGCACTGCATGTATATATACTGTAGGGGGAGGCCGACACTGCATGTATATATACTGTAGGGGAGGGGGACCGCATGTATATATACTGTAGGGGAGGCCGACACTGCATGTATATATACTGTAGGGGAGGCCGGCACCGCATGTATATATACTGTAGGGAAGGCCGGCACTGTGTATATATATATATATATATATATATATATATACTGTAGGGGAGGCCGGCACTGCATGTATATATACTGTAGGGAGGCCGGCACTGCATGTATATATACTGTAGGGGGAGGCCGGCACTGCATGTATATATACTGTAGGGGGAGGCCGACACTGCATGTATATATACTGTAGGGGAGGGGGACCGCATGTATATATACTGTAGGGGAGGCCGACACTGCATGTATATATACTGTAGGGGAGGCCGGCACCGCATGTATATATACTGTAGGGAAGGCCGGCACTGTGTATATATATATATATATATATATATATACTGTAGGGGAGGCCGGCACTGCATGTATATATACTGTAGGAGAGGCCGGCACTGCATGTATATACTGTAGGGGCAGGGCTGTATTTACCACTAGGCACCCGTGGTCCGGTGCCTAGGGCAGCACCATGCAGGGGGGCAGCAACTTGCAGGGGGAAGAAAACAAATTTTTATTTATTTTTTTTGTCTCCCACCTCCTGTTCAGACTTTCCAGCAAATCTGGTGTCTTTTCAAAAGGGGGGTTTGGGGTATGGTGGTATTGGTCAGGTCTGCTGTAGAGGTGTTAAATATGATGCCTGGAGCTATCACCTACCAATCTACCAATCTTGTGGTGAAATTTGTTGATGTTTTAAGCAGTTAAAAACCATGAAAAATGTGATTCAGACAATAATTTTACATGTAGAGAAATGCATATGGCTGAAACCACCCTCCCATTTCTTCATGATGCTAACTGGTGCGTGAAGATGGGGCGGCTTCAGGTTTACTGCCTGGGGCAGCAGTAGCTAATAACATGGCCTTGTGTAGGGGAGGCCATCACTGCATATATAAATATATATATATATATATATACTGTAGGGGAGGCCGTCACTGCGTATATAAATATATATATATATATATATACTGTAGGGGAGGCCGTCACTGCGTATATAAATATATATATATATACTGTAGGGGAGGCCGTCACTGCGTATATAAATATATATATATATATATATATACTGTAGGGGGGGCCGTCACTGGGTATATAAATATATATATATATATATATATATACTGTAGGGGAGGCCGTCACTGCGTATATAAATATATATATATATATATATACTGTAGGGGAGGCCGTCACTGCGTATATAAATATATATATATATATATACTGTAGGGGAGGCCGTCACTGCGTATATAAATATATATATACTGTAGGGGAGGCCGTCACTGTGTATATAAATATATATATATATATACTGTAGGGGAGGCCGTCACTGCGTATATAAATATATATATATATACTGTAGGGGACTTATACTTTTGTTGGCCTTGTGGAGTCCGCACCGTAGCATTGTGTCGCCTCCTCTCCAGAATGGTCATCACTGAGCAGTGGATATAGACAGCAGAGACACCCCCCCTCCCCTTCTCCTTCACAGGTTATATGGCGTTATACAGAATTTCCGGAATGTTTCTGTCCCTTTTGCACCTGACGATATTTTATCACCTATATATGCAGAGCTCGTCGGATCCCGAACCCCAGAGCAGTAAGCCCAGCGCTGGCGGAGAGAAAGGGGGCGCCCCAGGGAACAAATCTCCAGAGAACAAGAAGCAGGAGGATGGGAAGACCACCAAACCCAAAATCATGATGTTCTTCAAGCAGCTGGTAAGAGCCCAACATCTGCCCTGTAGCTTCCTGCGTGTTAGAAGGTTCCAGAAGATTCCCAGGGCAGGGGTGCACAGACTTTTAGCTTTGTGTCTGTGTTACATGGGATCAGCCAGGAATCCTCCCTCCCTTCTGTCATTTATGTGAAGTTTTATTGTGTTTTATCCGTATGTAAAGTGAACAGAGACCAAACCCATCTTACTTGTTATTATAGTCAGTGCTGGGTGATGGGTGTAATGTCAGCCCAGAGGGGACCCCCGAGAAGAGCCGCCCGCAGCCTGTAAGTGCCGATCATAATACAGCCGGCTCTGGTGACGGGATATGCTGCCAACCACACTGACACTGCCTGTCCTCTATCTATATATAATCTATCTATCTCCTATCTATCTATCTATCTCCTATCTATCTATCTATCTATCTATCTATCTATCTATCTATCTATATATCTCCTATCTCCTATCTATCTATCTCCTATCTATCTATCTCCTATCTATCTATCTATCTCCTATCTATCTATCTATCTATCTCCTATCTATCTATCTATCTATCTATCTATCTATCTATCTATCTATCTATCTCCTATCTATCTCCTATCTATCTATCTCCTATCTATCTATCTATCTATCTATCTATCTATCTATCTATCTATCTATCTATCTCCTATCTATCTATCTATCTATCTATCTATCTATCTATCTATCTATCTCCTATCTATCTATCTCCTATCTATCTATCTCCTATCTATCTATCTATCTATCTATCTATCTATCTATCTATCTATCTCCTATCTATCTATCTATCTATCTATCTATCTATCTCCTATCTATCTATCTATCTATCTATCTATCTATCTATCTATCTCCTATCTATCTATCTCCTATCTATCTATCTCCTATCTATCTATCTATCTATCTATCTCCTATCTATCTATCTATCTATCTATCTATCTATCTATCTCCTATCTATCTATCTATCTATCTATCTATCTCCTATCTATCTATCTATCTATCTATCTATCTATCTATCTATCTATCTCCTATCTATCTATCTATCTCCTATCTATCTATCTATCTATCTATCTCCTATCTATCTATCTATCTATCTATCTATCTATCTATCTCCTATCTATCTATCTATCTATCTATCTATCTATCTATCTCCTATCTATCTATCTATCTATCTATCTATCTATCTATCTATCTCCTATCTATCTATCTATCTATCTATCTATCTATCTCCTATCTATCTATCTATCTATCTATCTCCTATCTATCTATCTATCTATCTATCTATCTATCTCCTATCTATCTATCTATCTCCTATCTATCTCCTATCTATCTATCTCCTATCTATCTATCTATCTATCTATCTATCTATCTATCTATCTATCTACCTATCTATCTATCTCCTATCTATCTCTCTATCCCCTATCTATCTATCTCCTATCTATCTATCTATCTATCTATCTATCTATCTATCTCCTATCTATCTATCTATCTATCTATCTATCTATCTATCTATCTCCTATCTATCTATCTATCACCTATCTATCTCCTATCTATCTATCTCCTATCTATCTATCTCCTATCTATCTATCTATCTCCTATCTATCTCCTATCTATCTATCTATCTATCTATCTATCTATCTATCTATCTATCTCCTATCTATCTATCTATCTATCTATCTATCTCCTATCTCCTATCTATCTATCTATCTATCTATCTATCTCCTATCTATCTATCTATCACCTATCTATCTATCTATCTCCTATCTATCTATCTCCTATCTATCTCCTATCTATCTATCTATCTATCTATCTATCTATCTATCTCCTATCTATCTATCTATCTATCTATCTATCTATCTATCTCCTATCTATCTATCTCCTATCTATCTATCTCCTATCTATCTATCTCCTATCTATCTATCTCCTATCTATCTATCTATCTCCTATCTATCTCCTATCTATCTATCTATCTATCTATCTCCTATCTATCTATCTATCTATCTATCTACCTATCTATCTATCTATCTCCTATCTATCTCCTATCTATCTCCTATCTATCTATCTATCTATCTATCTATCTATCTATCTATCTATCTATCTCCTATCTATCTATCTATCTATCTATCTATCTATCTATCTATCTATCTCCTATCTATCTATCTATCTATCTATCTATCTATCTATCTACCTATCTATCTATCTATCTATCTATCTCCTATCTATCTCCTATCTATCTCCTATCTATCTCCTATCTATCATCTATCTATCTATCTATAATCTATCTCCTATCTATCTATCTATCTCCTATCTATCTATCTATCTCCTATCTATCTATCTATCTCCTATCTATCTATCTCCTATCTATCTATCTATCTCCTATCTATCTATCTATCTATCTATCTATAATCTATCTCCTATCTATAATCTATCTCCTATCTATCTATCCATCCATCCATCCATCCATCCATCCATCCATCCATCCATCTCCTATCCATCCATCCATCCAGCGTCCTTTCTGTGTGACAGTCATGCTGTATGTCTATTATCTTTTTCTATAAGGGATAAAATAAGAACTTTCCTGGTGTTTGATTTTTCTTTGTGAATGTTCGGTTTCTCCTGTATCCTGTGGTTGCTGTACAGCTATATATAAGATGCTTGTAGACCTGCTAGATGACCACTAGATGGCGCTAGACACCAACTTATTCTTGCAGAGCTGAAAATAAACTTTTCTGCCAGTCTCTTTCCATTGCGGCAGGGACAGGTTTGCTGCTTCCGGAAACAATCACAGTAGAGACGCACCCATACACACCCATACATACCCATATATATATATAATCTACATATCGATCTACATCTACTATACATCTACTATACATCTACATATAATCTACATATCGATCTACATCTACTATACATCTACATATACATATAATATACATATAATCTGCATATACATCTACATATAGATCTACATCTACATAAATTCTGCATCTAATCTACATCTACAAAAAATGTTATAAATAAATCCCTCCCATTGTATAAAATTCTTATTACTGACTTTTCCCATTGTGCAAATTAGATAAAAATAAATAAATGAATAATCACAAAACACAATCCCCAAACTGATGGTTTCATCACATCCCAATGGAAATGGAATAAACATAGAAGTGAATCCGGAGAAAAACTACAAATCAAGGCACAAAAAATTAGCCACAATAAAGCTCCATAGACCGAACACTACAAAGGTCACAGGGGTCAGGAGAAGGGATTTGAGGCAAATGTAAATATATATTTTTCCATTTTCATTTTAAAAAGTTTAAATAAAAGCTAAAAACGGCAGTAAAGTAGTTATATCGGCCGTATTTTGAATGTAAGAATCCCTGCGAGCCAAGTAGCCACGGCCGGGCTGTCCCCATTCAGGTACGATTGAACTGATTATTACGTCCATCCTCCACTACCATCTCCTCCATACACAGAATGTGGGAGACTTCAGCCAAGAGATGGAGAGGCGGGAGACTACTAGTGGTGAGACCATTCTGGCAGCAGTAAGTGACGGAGTATTTCTTATGGATCACCCTTCTTATACAGCCCAGTATCCTAGAGAGGAACCAATGTGGCTACCATAGGGACTGAGTCATTGGTGGAGCCCACACAGTGGAGGGACACTGAGGGAAGGATTGTATGGAGCAGAGCCGGGTAACGGGACCACCTGATCTCCAGCATAAGGGTTGTGCAGGAGCGCATGTTCATACCCGAGAGGAGGCGATGCGGAGGGCCCGATACAGGAACCCCAGTGATCTCCAGCATAAGGGTTCTATAGGAGCGCATGTTCATACCCGAGAGGAGGCGATGCGGAGGGCCCGATACAGGAACCCCAGTGATCTCCAGCATAAGGGTTCTGTAGGAGCGCATGTCTATACCCTAGAGGAGGCCATGCTGAGGGCCCAATACAGGAACCAGGGTCTCCAGCATAAGGGTTCTGTGGGAGCGCATGTCTATACCCGAGAGGAGGCGATGCGGAGGGCCCGATACAGGAACCAGGGTCTCCAGCATAAGGGTTCTGTAGGAGCGCATGTCTATACCCTAGAGGAGGCCATGCTGAGGGCCCAATACAGGAACCCCAGTGTCTCCAGCATAAGGGTTCTGTAGGAGCGCATGTCTATACCCTAGAGGAGGCCATGCTGAGGGCCCAATACAGGAACCCCAGTGTCTCTAGCATAAGGGTTGTGCGGGAGCGCATGTCTATACCTGAGAGGAGGCCATGCTGAGGGCCCGATACAGGAACCAGGGTCTCCAGCATAAGGGTTCTGTGGGAGCGCATGTCTATACCCGAGAGGAGGCGATGCGGAGGGCCCGATACAGAAACCCCAGTGATCTCCAGCATAAGGGTTCTATAGGAGCGCATGTCTATACCCTAGAGGAGGCGATGCGGAGGGCCCGATACAGGAACCCCAGTGTCTCCAGCATAAGGGTTCTGTGGGAGCGCATGTCTATACCCGAGAGGAGGCGATGCGGAGGGCCCGATACAGGAACCAGGGTCTCCAGCATAAGGGTTCTGTGGGAGCGCATGTCTATACCCGAGAGGAGGCCATGCGGAGGGCCCAATACAGGAACCAGGGTCTCCAGCATAAGGGTTCTGTGGGAGCGCATGTCTATACCCGAGAGGAGGCCATGCGGAGGGCCCAATACAGGAACCAGGGTCTCCAGCATAAGGGTTCTGTGGGAGCGCATGTCTATACCCGAGAGGAGGCGATGCGGAGGGCCCAATACAGGAACCAGGGTCTCCAGCATAAGGGTTCTGTGGGAGCGCATGTCTATACCCGAGAGGAGGCGATGCGGAGGGCCCAATACAGGAACCAGGGTCTCCAGCATAAGGGTTCTGTGGGAGCGCATGTCTATACCCTAGAGGAGGCGATGCGGAGGGCCCAATACAGGAACCAGGGTCTCCAGCATAAGGGTTCTGTGGGAGCGCATGTCTATACCCGAGAGGAGGCCATGCGGAGGGCCCAATACAGGAACCAGGGTCTCCAGCATAAGGGTTCTGTGGGAGCGCATGTCTATACCCGAGAGGAGGCGATGCGGAGGGCCCGATACAGGAACCAGGGTCTCCAGCATAAGGGTTCTGTGGGAGCGCATGTCTATACCCGAGAGGAGGCGATGCGGAGGGCCCGATACAGGAACCCCAGTGTCTCCAGCATAAGGGTTCTGTGGGAGCACATGTCCATACCCGAGAGGAGGCGATGCAGAGGGCCCGATAGAGGAACCAGGGTCTCCGGAGTTGTAAGGCTTTAGCATAGAGTCTGAGATTGTGAGTAAGGTGATAGGAAAGAACGGAATTAAAAATATTCCAACCATGAATGACGTCTGTCCGTGCCTAGAACGCCAGGGCCCAGGAAAGGGGGGTACGACCTTTGAACCTTTCGGGATTTGAACAAGTCCCAGAAAAGTGTGTTTACCCCAAATCTTGCAAAAACACAAAAAAATCCAACAGCTCAACGCAATGGCAAGATACAGACCCACTACAGACATGAAAATAGTTAAAAACAGCCCCCCCCCCCCCAACTGCCAAAAAAACTTTCACAAAAATAATGAGGCTCTTGGTTACCATTTGAAAATGGTGTAAACTGCCCCACTGTGTTACGATGGCCTCATACACGGTGCGGACCCTACGCTGTACTATGGCCTCATACACGGTGCGGACCCTACGCTGTACTATGGCCTCATACACGGTGTGGACCCTACGCTGTACTATGGCCTCATACACGGTGCGGACCCTACGCTAAACTATGGCCTCATACCGAGGCAGTAATACACTGTACTATGGCCTCATACACGGTGCGGACCCTACGCTGTACTATGGCCTCATACCGGGGCAGTAATACACTGTACTATGGCCTCATACACAGTGCGGACCCTACGCTGTACTATGGCCTCATACCCGGGCAGTAATACACTGTACTATGGCCTCATACACAGTGCGGACCCTACGCTGTACTATGGCCTCATACCCGGGCAGTAATAGACTGTACTATGGCCTCATACACGGTGCGGACCCTACGCTGTACAATGGCCTCATACACGGTGCGGACCCTACGCTGTACTATGGCCTCATACACGGTGCGGACCCTACGCTGTACTATGGCCTCATACACGGTGCAGACCCTACGCTGTACTATGGCCTCATACACGGTGCGGACCCTACGCTGTACAATGGCCTCATACACGGTGCGGACCCTACGCTGTACAATGGCCTCATACACGGTGCGGACCCTACGCTGTACAATGGCCTCATACACGGTGCGGACCCTACGCTGTACTATGGCCTCATACACTGTGCGGACCCTACGCTGTACAATGGCCTCATACACTGTGCGGACCCTACGCTGTACTATGGCCTCATACACGGTGCGGACCCTACGCTGTACAATGGCCTCATACACGGTGCGGACCCTACGCTGTACTATGGCCTCATACCGGGGCAGTCCTACACTGTACTATGGCCTCATACACGGGGCAGTCCTAAACTGTACTATGACCTCATACCGGGACAGTCCTACACTGTACTATGTCCTCATACACGGGGCAGTCCTACACTGTACTATGGCCTCATACACGGGGCAGTCCTACACTGTACTATGGCCTCATACACGGGGCAGTCCTACACTGTACTATGGCCTCATACCGGGGCAGTCCTACACTGTACTATGGCCTCATACCGGGGCAGTCCTACACTGTACTATGGCCTCATACCGGGGCAGTCCTACACTGTACTATGGCCTCATACCGGGGCAGTAATACACTGTACTATGGCCTCATACCGGGGCAGTCCTACACTGTACTATGGCCTCATACCGGGGCAGTAATACACTGTACTATGGCCTCATACCGGGACAGTCCTACACTGTACTATGGCCTCATACACGGGGCAGTCCTACACTGTACTATGGCCTCATACCGGGGCAGTCCTACACTGTACTATGGCCTCATACCGGGGCAGTAATACACTGTACTATGGCCTCATTCCGGGGCAGTAATACACTGTACTATGGCCTCATACACGGGGCAGTCCTACACTGTACTATGGCCTCATAGCGGGGCAGTCCTACACTGTACTATGGCCTCATTCCGGGGCAGTAATACACTGTACTATGGCCTCATACCGGGACAGTCCTACACTGTACTATGGCCTCATACCGG
Source organism: Dendropsophus ebraccatus (assembly GCA_027789725.1). Taxonomy (NCBI): domain Eukaryota; kingdom Metazoa; phylum Chordata; class Amphibia; order Anura; family Hylidae; genus Dendropsophus; species Dendropsophus ebraccatus. Next base: position 1,264,822 of record JAQFWZ010000011.1, read on the forward strand.
GGCAGTAATACACTGTACTATGGCCTCATACCGGGGCAGTAATACACTGTACTATGGCCTCATACCGGGGCAGTAATACACTGTACTATGGCCTCATACCGGGGCAGTAATACACTGTACTATGGCCTCTCCATGGCATGAAATACGCCTATGCTCTGGGCATGCAAGATCTGTCTTATACCGGCACAAGTACCCCAAATCTTGATCTCTTTCTTGGCCCCTATTCTGTGGATCGGGGAATAGTATGTTTTCATTGGAGATCCCCTTTAAAGTTTATGGAAGATGTCCGTCTGGACATTTCCCCATAGACTTTAATGTAGCATTATCACATTCAGAATACGGCTGCATTTTCTACCACTTTTACTGCGGTATTTGGCTTTTATTTCACAGTGTGTGACCACGGCCTAACAAGAGTTACATGGAATACAAGGTTGATTGGATGTCAGTGTAATTGTACTGATCTGAAGGATGCAGATAACATGTCGGCTTTACCACCCGGGGACCGGAGAAGAAACAAAAGACCAACCAACCATTCCTGACTTCTTTTGCCTTTTGCAGACTCTGGACATCACAGACGGGTCGGAGGTCACTAAGAATGAGAAGACGGTGGTTACGGCTGTGGTGGAGCCTCCTCCACCTCCGCCACAGAAGGGAAAAGACGCCATGAAGGAGAAGAAAGCCTCAACAGAGAGACTGAACAAGCAGGAGAGCCGAGAGAGCGCCGAGGCGGCCGTGTCCGTACAGCTCCAAGCTCCGGAGCCCGGGCAGGCAGAGAACGGAGCAGGGGCGGCTAGAGACGGCCAGCTGAAGAGGACAGAGAAGAGGCAGTCCCTGGGGAACTTCTTCAAAGCCATTGTAAGTGCAGTACACGACCCCAGGAGCAGGGGGCGCCACTTGTCCGAATATCATTTATGTACCTCACAGGTTCACACCTCCCCCTCCTGATACCTCTGGGTGCAGGTGAATGTGCTGGGGTATCCTATGTGGGGGGGATGGGGGGGGGTAGGTTATAAGCCGCTCCCAGACTCCTCTATCCTCTCTATCTTCCCTGATACCTCTGGGTGCAGGTGAATGTGCTGGGGTATCCTATGTGGGGGGATGGGGGGGTTATAAGCCGCTCCCAGACTCCTCTATCCTTCCTGATACCTCTGGGTGCAGGTGAATGTGCTGGGGTATCCTATGTGGGGGGATAGGTTATAAGCCGCTCCCAGACTCCTCTATCCCTGACGGCTTAGCTCACTGACAACAAACAGCACAGGCATCTGAAGTCCCACATGACTGATCCTTCTCTGTCCCAACATCAGAATAACATGCGCCCTGGTATTATCCATGACGTCCCTATCCACGTTCCCAATGTACTAATGCAGGGACGAGGGAACGTTCAGCTCTCCCATCATCCATGGAGAGCCAAAGCAAAGCTGGAGGGCTGAACGTTCCCCATCCCGGGATAATGTCTGTGGGGGCGCTGTGTCCTGTCTCTGTAGACATCATATATATATATATATATATATATACAGTATATACACCACATACAGATCTAACTCACCTCTGTCTGATTATTCTTCCAGGGGCCAAAGCGCACGTGTGACGCGGAGGCGCAGACGGACCCGGTCACCATTCTGCCCCCAGAGAAGACTAAATGACTATGGGAGAAGCTGAGGGGGAGCTGGCCGCCGCCATCGCTGCGTGGATGAGGGCGGACGCCACCATTGTATATTTCAGCTATAATCTGTACAGAGATCAGTCCACTCCCCATCACCCCCCGGGTTTTATATATTATTCACGTCCGTCCGTTCATTATCTTCCTTACAGTTTCTTAGTATCATTGTAGTAAACAGAAGGAGCGAGAACGTGTGAATGGAGTGACCCCCAGCGAAAGCTACAGCGACGCAAGCAGGGAGACTGTCCTACAGCACAAGAGCTAGCACTCACCCTGCACCCTCTGCTGACAGACACATGGACGGACGTCTGGGCCCAAATAACGTCCGTTGTTTCACAAGTAATGGCTTTTGTTTTAAATTAATGGCCGTTATTTGGGTTTGAAATTACAGTGAGAGGCCCCCAGACTCATTACAGTGAGGGGCCCACAGACCTATACCCCATTACAGTGAGGGGCCCACAGACCCATTACACTGAGGGGCCCACAGACCTATACCCCATTACACTGAGGGGCCCACAGACCTATACCCCATTACAGTGAGGGGCCCACAGACCCATTACAGTGAGGGGTCCACAGACCTATACCCCATTACACTGAGGGGCCCACAGACCTATACCCCATTACACTGAGGGGCCCACAGACCTATACCCCATTACAGTGAGGGACCCCTAGACTCATTACACTGAGGGGCCCACAGACCTATACCCCATTACACTGAGGGGCCCCAGACCCATTACACTGAGGGGCCCCAGACCCATTACACTGAGGGGCCCACAGACCCACGCCTTTCCATAGCTCATAGAATGGGAATTCCCTGTATGATATTGAAAAATCCTTATTGTTTTATGTAGATTGGCGATGGGGACTCTGCCGCCCTTCAGCTGTTGCAGAACTACAACTCCCATCATGCCTGGAGAGCTTTAGCTTTGTCTGTCCAGGCATGCTGGGGATTGTAGTTCGGCCACAGCTGGAGGGTGGCAGAGTCCCCATCCCTGATGCAGACAATTGTTCCCACTTAGTCACTTTTCTAGAGACGTTCCGGAAGGTTCTGCAGGTTATCCCGGGGTCACTCATTGAAGGAACAGAATGTTGCGATTACCCTGATTCTATAATAGCGGAGAATATTACAGACCAGGTGATTTTTTTATAAGCTTCTGATAATTCTATACAAACCGGCTGTAGGGGGCGACACTGCCGTACACTGAATCACATGACTGACTGCTCTTGGTGTGAATTGATGATTGTGTGATTAGCTAATAAGCACTAACGCCCGGATCCATAATCACCGCATAACCTCCTGTATGATCCCGCGTGTGATCTGGCTGCTCCGCCATAACCTCGTGTATGATCCCTCGTGTGATCTGGCTGCTCCGCCATAACCTCGTGTATGATCCCGCGTGTGATCTGGCTGCTCCAGCATAACCTCGTGTATGATCCCGCGTGTGATCTGGCTGCTCCAGCATAACCTCGTGTATGATCCCGCGTGTGATCTGGCTGCTCCGCCATAACCTCGTGTATGATCCCGCGTGTGATCTGGCTGCTCCGCCATAACCTTGTGTATGATCCCGCGTGGAATCTGGCTGCTTCTTCTTCATGTAATCTCGCCTCCTTGGTTCTCAGTAATAAAGATTTCTTTGGTGTACAGAGATAAATAAATAGCGTGTTCCTCACTGATGGCATCTGTCTGTGCATGTAACATCAAAGATGGCCGCCTGCTCTGTGACAGCGGCTCTGCCATAGCTGCTGATGGATGCCCGGGCATGCTGGGAAACCGAGAGCCAGAGGTCAGAATGCAAGGATGACCGGGACATGTTCCACCTGCAATGGGGGCAGAAGGAATGGCGGCTCAGCAGTAGATATACTAATACATGGGGATCATTCAGATCAAGAAGTTTTTTGGAACCACACGTACAGCCAGGCCTTCCATTCCAGCTCATAGAGGTTGTGGGATCCTGTACGCTGGGCCGTCATCTGTAACGTCCATAAAGTCCAAACTGGGACAGAAATAGGGGTGAGATATGAAAACCCCGGCACGTCCCCCTGTCTGCCAGGACACATAAATGAGATCGCACAAAGGATTCTCAGTGCACAAGATGGACGGACCTGCCGCTCCGGTCCAACACTGGGAAGGAGATTGGAGCCGCACACCTGAGGGGGTCATGTTTAATGGATATGATTTATATATAATATCTAATATACACACATCTGCCTATCTGTATGCACACTTTATCTGTTTGTATATACACTCACCGGCCACTTTATTAGGTACACCTGTCCAACTGCACGTTACGTTACGTTAATTTCTAATCAGCCAATCACATGGTGGCAACTCAGTGCATTTAGGCATGTAGACATGGTCAAGACAATCTCCTGCAGTTCAAACCGAGCATCAGTATGGGGAAGAAAGGTGATTTGGTGCCTTTGAACGTGGCATGGTTGTTGGTGCCAGAAGGGCTGGTCTGAGTATTTTAGAAACTGCTGATCTACTGGGATTTTCACGCACAACCATCTCTAGGGTTTACAGAGAATGGTCCGAAAAAGAAAAAACATCCAGTGAGCGGCAGTTCTGTGGGCGGAAATGCCTTGTTGATGCCAGAGGTCAGAGGAGAATGGGCAGACTGGTTCCAGCTGATAGAAAGGCAACAGTGACTCAAATAGCCAACCGTTACAGCCAAGGTAGGCAGAAGAGCATCTCTGAACGCACAGTACCTCCAACTTTGAGGCAGATGGGCTACAGCAGCAGAAGACCACACCGGGTGCCACTCCGCTCAGCTAAGAACAGGAAACTGACGCTACAATTTGCACAAGCTCATCGAAATTGGACAGTAGAAGATTGGAAAAACGTTGCCTGGTCTGATGAGTCTCGATTTCTGCTGCGACATTCGGATGGTAGGGTCAGAATTTGGCGTCAACAACATGAAAGCATGGATCCATCCTGCCTTGTATCAACGGTTCAGGCTGGTGGTGGTGGTGTCATGGTGTGGGGAATATTTTCTTGGCACTCTTTGGGCCCCTTGGTACCAATTGAGCATGGTTGCAACGCCACAGCCTACCTGAGTATTGTTGCTGACCATGTCCATCCCTTTATGACCACAATGGACCCAACATCTGATGGCTACTTTCAGCAGGATAATGCGCCATGTCATAAAGCTAGAATCATCTCAGACTGGTTTCTTGAACATGACAATGAGGTCACTGTACTCCAATGGCCTCCACAGTCACCAGATCTCAATCCAATAGAGCATCTTTGGGATGTGGTGGAACGGGAGATTGGCATCATGGATGTGCAGCCGACAAATCTGCGGCAACTGTGTGATGCCATCATGTCAATATGGACCAAAATCTCTGAGGAAGCTTCCAGCACCTTGTTGTATCTATGCCACCAAGAATTGAGGCAGTTCTGAAGGCAAAAGGGGGTCCAACCCGTTACTAGCATGGTGTACCTAATAAAGTGGCTGGTGAGTGTATGTGTGTGTGTGTATATATATACTGTGTATATATATATATGTGTGTGTGTGTGTGTGTGTGTGTGTGTGCGCATATATACAGTATATATGGAGTGAGAGAGACAGGTGAGTGTGTTTGTGTGCATATATATATACATGATCACTGATAAGTCCAATAGTCTCCTTTGGAGAGGAAATGTCAGAATGGAAAAAACATGTCCAACTATGGTTGAGGTTCATAGACGATGTAGTGTTGGTGTGGACCTCAACCATGGAGAACTTTGATGAATTTGTCGGGCTATTAAATAAAAATGACCTGGGTTTCAGATTTACCAAGACTATAAATGCAAAGGAAATTTAGTTCCTAGATTTGAAGATCTAGATATCGGACGATCACAAAATACAAACCACAGTTCATCGGAAGGATACGGCTACGAATTCTATTCTGAGATGGGACAGCTGCCATCCGAAGCCCTTGAAAATGGGGATACCGGTTGGGCAGTATCTTAGGATTCGCCGGAACTGTAGCACCCTGATGGAATTTAAGAAGGCAAATGAGCTTAGAACTAGGCTCAAGTAAAGGGGATATGTGGTAACCCCCTAAAGCGTTATGGAGGATCAGCGGGTCACCTTGCTAGGTGGTGAGGTGTGACGCCACTCCTGTGGTGGTTGACGAAGATACAGCTGGATCTTAAGACGTTTTGTTGTGAAGCCAGTGCCGGTTGGGCACACAGATGTGATGGCACTCCTGCTTTTAGTTTAGAAGGCCGGTTGTACCTCGTTCCCCTGTGGTCAGTGTTCTGCCGGGCTGCTACGGGGTCCCTTGGGTTAGTGTAGTCACGAATGGCCAGAGTGGTGTAGTGACCCTCCCGGAATATTGGAACTGCCGCCCACAGAAAGGAGAAATGTCCCAAGGTTGCGGTGTATACTGTGTCGGTGTCAAGCGAAGAATCACAGAGTCTCTTTATCATAAATAAGCCTGTTTTTACTGGAGAAGTACCGTATTTTCCGGTGTATAAGACAACTTTTTAACCCTGAAAAATCTTCATAGAAGTCGGGGGTCGTCTTATACCCCGGTTACGGTCGCCACTATAAAACAAAAACATTTAACTCATCAGGGACCTGTTTCTGGCATCGGAGCGCCTCCTGTACCGTTCGCAGCGCAGACAGTGTGACGTACACTATCTGCGCCGGAGACAGAGATCAACGAACCTCTCCCGGCCAGCCGAGCTTCTTATCGGAGAGGCTCGGCTGCCGGGAGAGCTTCGGGAGAATGAGAGAGGCGCCGGAAGTTCCCGAAGCTCTCCCGGCAGCTGAGCGTCTCTGAGCCTCTCCGATGAGACGCTAGGCTGCCCAGGACATGTTCGTCCATCTCTGTCTCCGACGCAGGTAGTGTACGGTACTGCCTGCGCTTGGAACAGTACGGGAGGTGCGCCGATGCCAGGAACAGGCCCTAGGTGAGTTAAAGGTTTTTTTTTGTTTTTTTTTAATATAGCTGCAGTTAACCCATGCCTGACCGCAGTGGTTAACATTTTCCACCGTATAAGGTGAACCCCTGACAATCTGCTGAAAAGTCAGTGGTCGTCTTATACGCCCAGTCGCCTTATATGCCGGAAAATAAGGTACCTGTGTGCAGCAGGTTATACAGTTTTGTCTTGACAGTAGAGGTTTCTCTTGAGAAAGCACTTGATAATACACTTGATTATACTTTTGGACGAACACTGAATAATATAGCAACAACAGAGAGTACAATCGTGCTGACTGAGTAGCGTGTTGAGAGATACAAAGAGTCAGAGTAGCAGAGAGGACGATGTTGTGAGAGTCTCAACCCAAGTAGTACTGTGCTCTGCTGGGATGTTGGAGGATGAGGTAGAAGAATGCTTAGAAGAAGAAGAGAATACTTGTGCTTGTGTTTTGACCTTTGGGTTTTCACACCACCTAATGCCCACCAGTGTCGGGTGACCCGTCCTATGAGGGTGACACAAGGCCCCAGACCTTGTTACCTGGGATGAGCGAAATGCTGAGGGTTCACTGCTGACAACTGAGCTGCGAGATAGAGTTCCTAGGCTCTTAGCAACTTTGCTCTATTCACATCAGTTCCTAGCTTACTGCTGTCTGTGGATAATGTCCTGCTCTGTGAATCTCCTAGTCCACGATGTGGGTTGAGGTTATCTCTGACTTGTCCTCTCCTGTAAGAGTTAAGCACTGCATAGTGTTGTGTAGAGTAACTTGAGGAGAAACTGCTAGCTGTGTCTTGTCTTGCTCCCTACCCATACGGGGGCCTGACTAAGACTGACTTTCTTGAGAGCAGGAGGACCTGGCAGAGGGCCAGGGCCCAGAGAGGACCACTTTAGAGAGCTGTCTAGCTTTTGTCCTTCCTCTAAAATGTCCAGCTCAAAAGACTCATGCACTTTCTCTACCCATGTGACTTCCTTCCTCAGCGTATCTAAAGTGCGCTTTGAGTTGAAGAGTGCAATAGAAGAAGTAAGAAGAGAGGTGATAGGAAAGAAGAAAAGATTCCCATAGGTCCACAGATCCACGTGACACACAAATAAACAATAACCCTTTACATACTTCAGCTGTACATATACCAAATACAGCGACATCTAGTGGCGAAATGTTATCACTACCTTCATCGCCACTTAAGTACAATAAGTACAGGCTTTTACGAAGGGTGTAACCTTTAGCAACACCTGTGATGGGACACCACATACTCCCCCACTTAGAAAAAGCCGTCCACGGCATAACACCTTGAGGAAAAGATTGGACGTTTGCTAAGGTACAGCATGGGTTATAAAATACATTAAAGCATATAAGAAATACTAGTATTACACCAACAATAACAGTGTAAAGGAAGTGGTCCACTGTCCATAGTGCAAACAACTTGTCATCAAGAGTCTTTGAGAGCAACATATATACTATAGGTATAAGACCATTTTAGTCCATGGCTTGTTTCTTAAATCCCTAACTAACTAAACTAAAGTTAACTACACTAATCACAACTATGTGGAGAGAAATAAATCGAGGGGCCTAAATCGATGGGCAAAACTAAACAAAAACCAGGTCATGGTATTGAACTGGGGGTTGACCTTTTGTTGACCCTGCAGATCTTCTCAGCTGTAGATTCTCTTCCGGAGAGACAACAGAGCCAATCTGGTGGCTGTCCACCGGATCACAGGAAGGGAGGCGATATGGGCCCCTTGGCTGGACAAAGAGAACCTGTGCCGGAACTGGGCCAGTGGTAAGACTGCAAGGCAGGTAGAGAGGTTCAGTATTCAAAAGCACTTCTATTCAGGGCAAGCGAGCTGGAACCAGATGTTCTTTGACCCCTTTGGCAGCCAAGGGTTTAACAGGTAAGTCGTATGTTGCTGCAGAGTTTCAGTCTGTTACGGTGGACATTCACAGGCTGTTTTCCCATTCTTTGAACCTGGTATACGCCAGTAGCTTCATGGGGAATTGAGACAATGGTATAAGGATGTTCTTCCCAGAGTGGATCAAGTTTCCCAGAACGGTGACCATCTTTCAGCTAGAATTTGTCACCAACCTTGAGAGGTTGAGCGTTAGCTCGCCGGTATAATCTTCCTCTTGGCGGTGATGAACTTCTTTCATTTAGTTATTGACTATCTCTTGGGCTTCTTGAATTCTTCGCTGGTGCTCTTGAACCCAGTCTGTTTGTGGTAGCAAGTTTTTTTTAAAGTTTTCTATTGAAAAAAAGTTTTTTTCACAAACACAAAAAGTGCTTTCGTTTTCACCCTTCCCATCCCACCCCCACCCCGCATATCCCACCCCCTCCCCTTTAACCAACTCCCCAAAAAACAGAGTACCCTATCTAATACAGAGTTAGTGAGGTAGCTGTTAACATTTCCTAAACAAAGTCGCATATACAATCATTAGAGACTGAATGTGGCAGTATATCAGGGGGATTTGTCCCCTAACGTGTTCAAGTTTCTGCAGACAAACGAAAAAAAGGGAAAAAAATTCAAAACACAACAACACATAGAGACACATCGAGGGAGGGATGTCATAATCCCCTAGGGGTCGAGAGGATGAGAAAAAGGAGAGAAGTCAGATGAAAGGGGAGGGGGGGGGGGCAAGCAAAGAGTGATCAGGTAGTTTTAAGCAGTATTCCCATAGCTTCTAGCCAGATTCACATTGTGGTCTGCAAGTAAAAGAAAGGCCTCCATCGGGGACCTCCGAAGGAGTCTAGAGGGGATACCAGGAGCATCAATCCAGGGGCCCCAGATGGACTCAAACTTTCTCGTAGCTTTTCTCTTCTTGTAGACCCCCTTTTCTAAGCGAACAATGTGATTAATTTTGGCAATCAGTTTTGTCACAGTAGGTGCAGCAGACTGTATCCAGTGTTTTTGTGGTAGCAAGTTAGGAGAATCTGTAACTTGGATTCCTAAGGCCCCGTGCTTAGGTAGTTGGCCTTGTCACCCGAACATCAGGTAGAACAGAGTATAGCCAGTAGAACAGTGAATGGTGTTGTTAAAGGTCTCGACGAGTTCTCCTAGAAAATCGGGCCATTCGCCTGGGTTTAAAGACTGCAGCTGTTCTCAGCATGTTGATGACCACTTGATTCATGCGCTCACACAGTCCATTTCCCTGAGGGTTATACGCTGTGGTTCTAAGTGTCTTATACTCATAACAAAGTTCTTATGAGAGCTAGGACTTAAATGCCGGACCCTGGTCTGAAAGGATGGCTTCAGGGACACCATTGTGTTTGATGTAATGGTGGTACAGCATAGTAGCCGTAGTTTTCGCTGTCAAGTCCTTCACTGGGACGACTACTGCCCACTTACTGTAGTGGCCAATCATGGTCAGGGCGTAGCTGTAGCCGGATCTTGTAGGGGCCGACTTCACATGGTCTATGGCCACAATCTCTCCTGGTCTAGAGGTGTTGATGGGATGTAGAGGGGCTCTGGCAACTGTAATCTGGCTAAACAAGGGAAGACAATCAGGGCAATCTTGACACCAACTCTCAATATCATTCTTCATACCAACCCAATAGAACCTTTTCCCGATTGTAGCTCCTGTTTTGTGCACTCCGAAGTGGCCGGACTGATCATGTTAGGCATCCAAGAACATCTTAGCATCTCACCTGAGGATGAGGATCTGCTGGACTCTTTCTCCTGTAACAGGAGTTCCTGAGGAGTAGGCCTCTCTGTAGAAAGAGACGTTTTCTTTGCCGCCAGAGTCTCTGTAGCTCAATATCTGGGTGAGCTTTGCGTAGCCTCACAGGTATCTTGCCAGTAAGCAGGTAATCCTGGAGTTCTCCAATGACACGGCTCTCTGCCTGTAGTAACTTCCATGACTAGGGAATTTGCCAAGGCCCCTTCGCCTCACCAGGTCCCCCCACCTTCCCCCCACTGATCCCCTCTCTCACCAATAACCACAGACACCGTTCTGGAATTAAATGGCCACAGCAGCCGTTTATTACACCAAATATAAAAACATCTCAATATAAAAACATCTCAATAAACGTAACATATTTATTTAGACGGGGCGGTCCTCGGAGCCCCAAAATTTTTCCTCAGGCGGCTTATCTTGACTTAACCCCAACAGCACGCAGGATTTGCCTCTGGCCGACGGGCCACATAACCCAGAGGCACCAACTAAACACCTGTGTGCGTGTAACTGTACCCTTTAATGGTTGCTAACTACAGCCGCCCAACCCAATAATTACATTTCCTGTTCCCGGGAGTCCGGAACCACTCCGAGGTCCCCTCCCACCACGACCAAGTCCACACCAACCCCGAGGACCCCCACCGCCACACAGCTGCCATGACAATTGCCATAACCATACCAACCACCGCTGCTGCCCATCTGAACCCCAGAAACCCAAACAGAGCACCCAGAACCAAAAGAAAAGGGAGGGTGGGTGGGCGATCACTGCCTGCTAAACCACAAATGGGTAACCACCCCCCCTTTAGCCTAACATTTATACCCTGGCACCTAAACTACTCCCCTCACTACCTCCTAACCAACCCCCTCTTCTGTTTACCATTCCACACTCCACTGATCTCCTCCCCCCCCTTGTACACGAGCTCCCCACCTGCTCACCCAGAGCCTGTTGCCCTCTATCTGACCTGCTACTGTCCTGTCAATCCCTGTCATGAGGGACTCCCTCTAAGCTGTGCTTTCTTGTCCGTCCCCACTCTTGGGCAGGTCATGCCGGGGGTCGACTTTAGAGTATTCCTGCTTTTGGTGGGCCACAGTCACGGTCTCTTGGTGAGCAAAGTGGTCATAGAAGGGTGGCATCACAATTGGTCTTCAGATGATGACTCCTCACCGGTTAGCAAGCAGGATAATGCGTCAGCATTCACGTTGGCTTTGCCAATTCGATACTTGATAGTGAAGCTGAAATTTGCCAGATGCGAGGCCCATCTTTGCTCTAGGGCACCCAGTTTAGCAGTATTGAGGTGTTCCAGAGGCTAGTTATCTGTGTACACAGTGAAAGTGCCAGGTCGTCTTTGAATTTTTCTGTGACAGCCCAGACCAAGGCCAGAAGTTCTAATTTGAAGGACTGTAATTTTAGTCATTCTTTTCTCTTTCTCTGAGGCTCCTGCTGCCATAAGCGATGACTCTCTCCTTGTTATTTTGGACTTGGGAGAGGACAGCTCCTAGGCCTTGATAGCTGGCATCTGTGTACAGCCGGAATGGCTGGGTGTAGTCTGGGTAGACCAGGATTGGAGGTTGAGAGGAGGGCTTTCGGGGCTTGGAAAGCCTCTTCTTGTTCCTGTTGCCAATGAATGAGTAACCTTCTCCCAGGTACATCTTTTGGGCAGCCGCATAACAACTCGGTCAGAGGAGCAGCAATCTGGGGGAAGTGTGGGATGAAGCACCTGTAGTATCTGGAGAATCCCAGGAAACTTCTAACATCTTTGACAGTCTTGGGTGTAGCCCAATTGGTGACATCAGTTGTCTTTTTTGGATCAGGCTGGACGCCTGTGGAACTCACAACGTGGCCCAGATAACTTACACGGGGTTTCAGCAAGTGCCTCTTGGATGGCTTCATCTTAAGGCTGTGGCGGATAAGGACCTGGAAGACTTCCATCAGGTGCTTCAGGTGGTCCTAGTAGGAGCCAAATTACACACAATTACATCATCGAGGTACAGCAGGAAACTCTGGAAGTAAACATGACAAAGGCATCTTTCCATTAGTCGCTGGGAGGTGGCAGGTGCATTGCATAGGCCGAAGGGTATCCCAGTAAATTCATACAGGCCCATGGGAGCAGTGAAGGCAGTCTTCTCTCTGTCTTCTGGGGCTACAGGTACTTGCCAGTATCCACTGGTTAAGTCCAAGGTGGAGAAGTAGGAGGCTGATCCAAGAGCAGCCAATGATTCCCCTATTCTAGGGAGAGGATAGGCATCCTTATTGGTAACATTGTTAAGCTTTCTGTAGTCCACACAGAAGCGGATGGCACCATCTTTTTTCTTGACCAGGACGATGGGTGAAGTCCAGGGACTTTGGCTATCCTGTATCACACCGGTGTCCTTCATTTTCCGGCTAAGTTCCTTGACAGGTTGGTACATTGTTGGGCTATAGGTCGGTGACGCTCCTTGATTGGCAGGTTCTCTCCCGTATTGATGTGATGCTGGAGTAAAGTGATCTTCAGGGTTGTTGCTGAATGCCAGATGGTGTCTTCTTACTACCTTGAGAACACCATTGATATGTTCTGGAGGAGTGTTAGTATCTCCTATGTGGATGTCAGACCACCAAGGGGTGTTAGGTGTAGAGGCGGAGCCAAGATTAACTGTTTAGCCTTACGGTTTTCTGCCAGTACATCTTCTGGATGCAGGCTTGTCTGTAGTGGCCAGATCATTTACAAAATGTGCAGTAAGGTCTCTCAAAAGGGGGTCCTCTCCTGGGTGGAGCACGCTCAGGACTAGCAAGCCGAATGGGAGGTGTAGGTGAACATGGTCGGCTGCCAGAGGACTCTCTGGAACTAGGAGCATGGGATACTTGCAAGTCTTTCAAGGCCTGACATCAGTAGTGGATTATAATAGGGGCGTTTTAGGCGGCAGCCCGGGGCCCTGAGCTCCTGGGGGGCCCATGACCACCCAAAAAGACTTATACTTTCAGTGGTGTACTGTCTCCTGGCTACACTTCCGCCATGATTTGCAAAAAATCACTGGTTTTTTTTTTATGGCATTTTTGCACAAATCAGGACACCATGACATTATCTGTCCTGTACTATGAAGGCCAGGCTAGTGCTGCCATAGTTACAGTGGGGTAGGGGGGCCTAGGCTAGTGCTGCCATAGTTACAGTGGGGTGGGGGGCCCAGGCTAGTGCCGCCATAGTTACAGTGGGGTGGGGGGGGGGGGCCCAGGCTAGTGCCGCCATAGTTACAGTGGGGTGGGGGTGCCCAGGCTAGTGCTGCCATAGTTACAGTGGGGTGGGGGGCCCAGGCTAGTGCTGCCATAGTTACAGTGGGGTGGGGGGGCCCAGGCTAGTGCCGCCATAGTTACAGTGGGGTGGGGGGGCCCAGGCTAGTGCCGCCATAGTTACAGTGGGGTGGGGGGGGGCCCAGGCTAGTGCCGCCATAGTTACAGTGGGGTGGGGGGCCCAGGCTAGTGCTGCCATAGTTACAGTGGGGTGGGGGGGGGGCCCAGGCTAGTGCCGCCATAGTTACAGTGGGGTGGGGGGGCCCAGGCTAGTGCCACCATAGTTACAGTGGGGTGGGGGGCCCAGGCTAGTGCCGCCATAGTTACAGTGGGGTGGGGGGCCCAGGCTAGTGCTGCCATAAATACAGTGGGGTGGGGGGGCCCAGGCTAGTGCCGCCATAGTTACAGTGGGGTGGGGGGCCCAGGCTAGTGCCGCCATAGTTACAGTGGGGTGGGGGGGCCCAGGCTAGTGCCGCCATAGTTACAGTGGGGTGGGGGGGCCCAGGCCTGGTGAACAGCCCCTGGCCTATGGTAAAGTTAATCCGCCCCTGGCCACATCTATATATCTGTATACAGAGAGAGGCCACATCTATATATCTGTATACAGAGAGGCCACATCTATATATCTGTATACAGAGAGACCACATCTATATATCTGTATACAGAGAGGCCACATCTATATATCTGTATACAGAGAGAGACCACATCTATATATCTGTATACAGAGAGGCCACATCTATATATCTGTATACAGAGAGACCACATCTATATATCTGTATACAGAGAGGCCACATCTATATATCTGTATACAGAGAGGCCACATCTATATATCTGTAAACAGAGAGAGGCCACATCTATATATCTGTATACAGAGAGAGACCAGATCTATATATCTGTATACAGAAAGACGCCACATCTACAGTATATATCTGTATACAGAGAGACCGCATCTATATATCTGTATACAGAGAGAGGCCACATCTATATATCTGTATACAGAGAGAGGCCACGTCTATATATCTGTATACAGAGAGAGACCACATCTATAGATCTGTATACAGAGAGGCCACATCTATATATCAGTATACAGAGAGGCCACATCTATATATCTGTATACAGAGAGAGACCGCATCTATATATCTGTATACAGAGAGAGACCGCATCTATATATCTGTATACAGAGAGAGACCAGATCTATATATCTGTATACAGAGAGAGAGACCACATCTATATATCTGTATACAGAGAGACCACATCTATATATCTGTATACAGAGAGAGACCACATCTATATATCTGTATACAGAGAGAGAGACCACATCTATATATCTGTATACAGAGAGACCACATCTATATATCTGTATACAGAGAGATGCCACATCTATATATATGTATACAGAGAGACGCCACATCTATATATCTGTATACAGAGACGCCACATCTATATATCTGTATACAGAGAGACCACATCTATATATCTGTATACAGAGAGAGGCCACATCTATATATCTGTATACAGAGAGAGGCCACATCTATATATCTGTATACAGAGAGAGACCACATCTATATATCTGTATACAGAGAGAGACCACATCTATATATCTGTATACAGAGAGAGACCACATCTATATATCTGTATACAGAGAGAGACCACATCTATATATCTGTATACAGAGAGAGACCACATCTATATATCTGTATACAGAGATGCCACATATATATATCTGTATACAGAGAGAGACCACATCTATATATCTGTATACAGAGAGAGACCACATCTATATATCTGTATACAGAGAGAGACCACATCTATATATCTGTATATAGAGATGCCACATATATATATCTGTATATAGAGAGACGCCACTTGTATATATATATCTGTATACAGAGAGACACCAACTGTATATATATCTGTATACAGAGGGGCCACATCTATATATCTGTATACAGAGAGAGACCACATCTATATATCTGTATACAGAGAGAGACCACATCTATATATCTGTATACAGAGAGTCCACATCTATATATCTGTATACAGAGAGAGGCCACATGTATATATCTGTATAAAGAGAGAGACCACATCTATATATCTGTATACAGAGAGAGACCACATCTATATATCTGTATACAGAGAGAGACCGCATCTATAGATCTGTATACAGAGAGGCCACATCTATATATCTGTATACAGAGAGAGACCACATCTATATATCTGTATACAGAGAGAGGCCACATCTATATATCTGTATACAGAGAGAGGCCACATGTATATATCTGTATACAGAGAGAGACCACATCTATATATCTGTATACAGAGAGAGACCACATCTATATATCTGTATACAGAGAGGCCACATCTATATATCTGTATAAAGAGAGAGACCACATCTATATATCTGTATACAGAGAGAGGCCACATCTATATATCTGTATACAGAGAGAGACCACATCTATATATCTGTATACAGAGAGGCCACATCTATATATCTGTATACAGAGAGACCACATCTATATATCTGTATACAGAGAGACGCCACATCTATATATCTGTATACAGAGAGATGCCACATCTATATATCTGTATACAGAGAGAGACCACATCTATATATCTGTATACAGAGAGAGACCACATCTATATATCTGTATACAGAGAGAGACCACATCTATATATCTGTATACAGAGAGAGACCACATCTATATATCTGTATACAGAGAGACCACATCTATATATTTGTATACAGAGATGCCACATATATATATCTGTATATAGAGAGACACCACCTGTATATATATCAGTATACAGAGAGAGACCACATTTAAGATACAGAGCTAAGCAGGCAGTATCACACATGACTGGCTTAGATACACTAATTAATGTACTGTGTGAGTTGGGAGCAGACAAGATGGCCTCCCCTCATCCTCCCGCCATGCCTCTGCTGACAGGTGTTTCTTCTTTTCAATCTCTTCTGTAATAAGATGGCAGCACCACCAGGGGGCAGCAGGGGGCAGGAGGATGAGAGCTCAGAACAATAAGGAGAACTACTAAGAAGAAGACAATGTGATCAGATGTACACACCCGGGGGGTCCGACCGTCACCCCGTCACCCCATACCTCTACGTTATGGTGTCTTCATGAATAATTCTTTAGATGAGACACAGAGCGGAGGAAACTGTATGTTATGAGTGTGTGTGTATATATATATATATATATATATATATATATATATATATATATATATATACACACACACACACACACACACACTATATACAGGATTACCAGCGGCAGCAGAGAGCGAGCAGCCCGGATATATACTGTATGTTATGAGTGTATATATGTATGTAGAAGAGGCAGCTTAGGGCAGAGATGGATACGAGATACAGGGAAGAAAACAAGTATCTGACCTGCTGCCGACCACCTACACAGAATGGGGGAGGGGGTTATATTCCTGGTCGGTAGCATCACCTGTGAGGGACAGAATCTATAGAACCTTCCAGATAATCACATTGTAGGATTTATAGATAATTATTCACCATTATATTCCATGTTATAAGGATGTGATACAATAGAAGAGACGTTCCTATCTGGTGCAGTGTTTGCAGTTACAGAGGTCGGACGTTTCCTGGGGGTCCTGACCAGGTTTGCAGACCCTGCAGCAGGGATTCTGTCCCCCTCCCCCATACACATCTTCTCCACATCTTCCAGGTTTCGGGGCTGTCACTGAGGATAACACTGAGTTTCAGCTCCTCCATAGATTTCCTGTTGGGGTCAGGTGTGGAGACTGGCGGCCGCTCCAGGACCTGGAAATGCTTCTTACTGAGCCGCTCCTTAGTTGTCCCAGCTGTGTGTCTTCTCCTTAGTTGTCCCGGCTGGGGGTTTCCTCCTTAGTTGTCCCGGCTGGGGGTTTCCTCCTTAGTTGTCCCAGCTGTGTGTCTTCTCCTTAGTTGTCCCGGCTGGGGGTTTCCTCCTTAGTTGTCCCGGCTGGGGGTTTCCTCCTTAGTTGTCCCAGCTGTGGGTTTCCTCCTTAGTTGTCCCGGCTGTGGGTTTCCTCCTTAGTTGTCCCGGCTGTGTGTTCCCTCCTTAGTTGTCCCGGCTGTATATCTTCTCCTTAGTTGTCCCGGCTGTGTGTTTTCTCCTTCGCTGTTCCGGCTGTGGGTTTCCTCCTTAGTTGTCCCGGCTGGGGGTCTCCTCCTTAGTTGTCCCGGCTGGGGGTCTCCTTAGTTGTCCCGGCTGTGTTTTTTTCTCCTTAGCTGTTGCGGCTGTGTTTCCTCCTTAGTTGTCCCAGCTGGGGGTCTCCTCCTTAGTTGTCCCGGCTGTGAGTCTCTTCCTTAGTTCTCCTGTGTGTTTCCTCCTAAGTTGTCCCGCCTGTAGGTGTACCGGCTGTGTGTCTCCTCCTTAGTTGTCTCGGCTGTGTGTTTCCTCCTTAGTTGTCCCGGCTGTGTGTCTTCTCCTTAGTTGTCACGGCTGTGTGTCTCCTCCTTAGTTGTCCCGGCTGTGGGTTTCCTCCTTAGTTGTCCCGGCTGTGTGTTTCCTCCTTAGTTGTCACGGCTGTGGGTTTCCTCCTTAGTTGTCCCGACTGGGGGTCTCCTCCTTCGTTGTCCCGGCTGTAGGTTCCCTCCTTAGTTGTCCCGGCTGTGTGTCTCCTCCTTAGTTGTCCCGGCTGTGTGTCTCCTCCTTAGTTGTCCCGGCTGGGGGTTTCCTCCTTAGTTGCCCCGGCTGGGGGTTTCCTCCTTAGTTGTCCTGGCTCTGTGTCTTTTCCTTAGTTGTCCCGGCTGTGGGTTTCCTCCTTAGTTGTCCTGGCTGTGTCTTCTCCTTAGTTGTCCCAGTTGTGGGTTTCCTCCTTAGTTGTCCCGGCTGTGTGTTTCCTCCTTAGTTGTCCCGGCTGTGGGTTTCCTCCTTAGTTGTCCCGGCTGTGGGTCTCCTCCTTAGTTGTCCCTGCTGGGGGTTTCCTCCTAAGTTGTCCCGGCTGTGTGTTTCCTCCTTAGTTGTCCCGGCTGTGGGTTTCCTCCTTAGTTGTCCCGGCTGTGGGTCTCCTCCTTAGTTGTCCCTGCTGTGTGTTTCCTCCTAAGTTGTCCCTGCTGGGGGTTTCCTCCTAAGTTGTCCCGGCTGTGTGTTTCCTCCTTAGTTGTCCCTGCTGTGTGTTTCCTCCTAAGTTGTCCCGGCTGTGGGTCTCCTCCTTAGTTGTCCCGGCTGTGTATCTTCTCCTTAGTTGTCCCGGCTGTGTGTTTTCTCCTTCGCTGTTCCGGCTGTGGGTTTCCTCCTTAGTTGTCCCGGCTGGGGGTTTCCTCCTTAGTTGTCCCGGCTGGGGGTTTCCTCCTTAGTTGTCCCAGCTGTGTGTCTTCTCCTTAGTTGTCCCGGCTGGGGGTTTCCTCCTTAGTTGTCCCGGCTGGGGGTTTCCTCCTTAGTTGTCCCAGCTGTGGGTTTCCTCCTTAGTTGTCCCGGCTGTGGGTTTCCTCCTTAGTTGTCCCGGCTGTGTGTTCCCTCCTTAGTTGTCCCGGCTGTATATCTTCTCCTTAGTTGTCCCGGCTGTGTGTTTTCTCCTTCGCTGTTCCGGCTGTGGGTTTCCTCCTTAGTTGTCCCGGCTGGGGGTCTCCTCCTTAGTTGTCCCGGCTGGGGGTCTCCTTAGTTGTCCCGGCTGTGTTTTTTTCTCCTTAGCTGTTGCGGCTGTGTTTCCTCCTTAGTTGTCCCAGCTGGGGGTCTCCTCCTTAGTTGTCCCGGCTGTGAGTCTCTTCCTTAGTTCTCCTGTGTGTTTCCTCCTAAGTTGTCCCGCCTGTAGGTGTACCGGCTGTGTGTCTCCTCCTTAGTTGTCTCGGCTGTGTGTTTCCTCCTTAGTTGTCCCGGCTGTGTGTCTTCTCCTTAGTTGTCACGGCTGTGTGTCTCCTCCTTAGTTGTCCCGGCTGTGGGTTTCCTCCTTAGTTGTCCCGGCTGTGTGTTTCCTCCTTAGTTGTCACGGCTGTGGGTTTCCTCCTTAGTTGTCCCGACTGGGGGTCTCCTCCTTCGTTGTCCCGGCTGTAGGTTCCCTCCTTAGTTGTCCCGGCTGTGTGTCTCCTCCTTAGTTGTCCCGGCTGTGTGTCTCCTCCTTAGTTGTCCCGGCTGGGGGTTTCCTCCTTAGTTGCCCCGGCTGGGGGTTTCCTCCTTAGTTGTCCTGGCTCTGTGTCTTTTCCTTAGTTGTCCCGGCTGTGGGTTTCCTCCTTAGTTGTCCTGGCTGTGTCTTCTCCTTAGTTGTCCCAGTTGTGGGTTTCCTCCTTAGTTGTCCCGGCTGTGTGTTTCCTCCTTAGTTGTCCCGGCTGTGGGTTTCCTCCTTAGTTGTCCCGGCTGTGGGTCTCCTCCTTAGTTGTCCCTGCTGGGGGTTTCCTCCTAAGTTGTCCCGGCTGTGTGTTTCCTCCTTAGTTGTCCCGGCTGTGGGTTTCCTCCTTAGTTGTCCCGGCTGTGGGTCTCCTCCTTAGTTGTCCCTGCTGTGTGTTTCCTCCTAAGTTGTCCCTGCTGGGGGTTTCCTCCTAAGTTGTCCCGGCTGTGTGTTTCCTCCTTAGTTGTCCCTGCTGTGTGTTTCCTCCTAAGTTGTCCCGGCTGTGGGTCTCCTCCTTAGTTGTCCCGGCTGTGTATCTTCTCCTTAGTTGTCCCGGCTGTGTGTTTTCTCCTTCGCTGTTCCGGCTGTGGGTTTCCTCCTTAGTTGTCCCGGCTGGGGGTCTCCTCCTTAGTTGTCCCGGCTGGGGGTCTCCTTAGTTGTCCCTGCTGTGTTTTTTTCTCCTTAGCTGTTGCGGCTGTGTTTCCTCCTTAGTTGTCCCAGCTGGGGGTCTCCTCCTTAGTTGTCCCGGCTGTGAGTCTCTTCCTTAGTTCTCCTGTGTGTTTCCTCGTAAGTTGTCCCGCCTGTAGGTTCCCTCCCTAGTTGTCCCGGCTGTGTGTCTCCTCCTTAGTTGTCCCGGCTGTGTGTCTCCTCCTTAGTTGTCCCAGTTGTGGGTTTCCTCCTTAGTTGTCCCGGCTGTGTGTTTCCTCCTTAGTTGTCCCGGCTGTGGGTTTCCTCCTTAGTTGTCCCGGCTGTGTATCTTCTCCTTAGTTGTCACGGCTGTGTGTTTTCTCCTTAGCTGTTCCGGCTGTGGGTGTCCTCCTTAGTTGTCCCGGCTGGGGGTCTCCTCCTTAGTTGTCCCGGCTGGGGGTCTTCTCCATAGTTGTCCCGGCTGTGTGTTTTCTCCTTAGCTGTTGCGGCTGTGTGTTTCCTCCTTAGTTGTCCCAGCTGGGGGTCTCCTCCTTAGTTGTCCCGGCAGTGGGTCTCCTCCTTAGTTCTCCTGTGTGTTTCCTCCTAAGTTGTCCCGGCTGTAGGTTCCCTCCCTAGTTGTCCCGGCTGTGTGTCTCCTCCTTAGTTGTCCCGGCTGTGTGTCTCCTCCTTAGTTGTCCCGGCTGTGTGTCTCCTCCTTAGTTGTCCCGGCTGTGTGTCTCCTCCTTAGTTGTCTCGGCTGGGGGTTTCCTCCTTAGTTGTCCCGGCTGTGTGTCTCCTCCTTAGTTGTCCCGGCTGTGTGTCTCCTCCTTAGTTGTCCCGGCTGTGTGTCTCCTCCTTAGTTGTCCCGGCTGTGGGTTTCCTCCTTAGTTGTCCTGGCTGGGGGTCTCCTCCTTCGTTGTCCCGGCTGGGGGTTTCCTCCTTAGTTGCCCCGGCTGGGGGTTTCCTCCTTAGTTCTCCTGTGTGTTTCCTCCTAAGTTGTCCGGGCTGTAGGTTCCCTCCCTAGTTGTCCCCGCTGTGTGTCTCCTCCTTAGTTGTCCCGGCTGTGTCTCTCCTCCTTAGTTGTCCCGGCTGTGTGTCTCCTCCTTAGTTGTCACGGCTGTGGGTTTCCTCCTTAGTTGTCCCGGCTGGGGGGTCTCCTCCTTAGTTGTCTCGGCTGTGGGTTTCCTCCTTAGTTGTCCCGGCTGGGGGGTCTCCTCCTTCGTTGTCCCGGCTGGGGGTTTCCTCCTTAGTTGCCCCGGCTGGGGGTTTCCTCCTTAGTTGTCCCGGCTGGGGGTTTCCTCCTTAGTTGCCCCGGCTGGGGGTTTCCTCCTTCTTTGTCCCGGCTGTGTCTCCTCCTTAGTTGTCTCGGCTGAGGGTCTTCTTCTTAGTTGTCCCGGATGGGGATCTCCTCCTTAGTTGTCCCGGCTGTGTGTCTTCTCCTTAGTTGTCTCTGCTGGGGGTCTCCTCCTTATTTGTCCCAGCTGTGTGTTTCCTCCTTAGTTGTCCCGGCTGTGGGTTTCCTCCGTAGTTGTCCCGGCTGTGGGTCTCCTCCTTAGTTGTCCCGGCTAGGGGTTTCCTCCTTAGTTGTCCCGGCTGTGGGTCTCCTCCTTAGTTGTCCAGGCTTTGTGTTTCCTCCTTAGTTGTCCCGGCTGGGGGTCTCCTCCTAAGTTGTCCCGGCTGTGTGTTTCCTCCTTAGTTGTCCCGGCTGTGGGTCTCCTTCTTAGTTGTCCTGGCTGTGGGTCTCCTTCTTAGTTGTCCCGGCTGTGGGTCTCATTCTTAGTTGTCCCGGCTGTGTGTTTCCTCCTTAGTTGTCCCGGCTGTGTGTCTCCTCCTTAGTTGTCCCGGCTGTGTGTCTCCTCCTTAGTTGTCCCAGCTGTGGGTTTCCTCCTTAGTTGTTCCGGCTGTGTGTTTCCTCTTTAGTTGTCCCGGCTGTGGGTTTCCTCCTTAGTTGTCCTGGCTGTGTGTCTTCTCCTTAGTTGTCCCGGCTGTGGGTTTCCTCTTTAGTTGTCCTGGCTGTGTCTTCTCCTTAGATGTCCCAGCTGTGGGTTTCCTCCTTAGTTGTCCCGGCTGTGGGTTTCCTCCTTAGTTGTCCTGGCTGTGTGTCTTCTCCTTAGTTGTCCCGGCTGTGGGTCTCCTTCTTAGTTGTCCCGGCTGTGGGTCTCCTTCTTAGTTGTCCCGGCAGTGGGTCTCATTCTTAGTTGTCCCGGCTGTGTGTTTCCTCCTTAGTTGTCCCAGCTGTGTGTTTCCTCCTTAGTTGTCCAGGCTGTGTGTTTTCTCCTAAGTTGTCCCGGCTGTGTGTTTCCTCCTAAGTTGTCGCGGCTGTGTGTTTCCTCCTTAGTTGTCCCGGCTGTGTGTCTCCTCCTTAGTTGTCCCGGCTGTGTGTCTCCTCCTTAGTTGTCTCGACTGTGGGTTTCCTCCTTAGTTGTCCCGACTGTGTGTCTCCTCCTTAGTTGTCCCGGCTGTGTGTCTCCTCCTTACTTGTCCTGGCTGGGGGTTTCCTCCTTAGTTTTCCCGGCTGTGTGTCTCCTCCTTAGTTGTCCCGGGTGTGGGTTTCCTCCTTAGTTGTCTTGGCTGTGTGTCTCCTCCTTAGTTGTCTCGGCTGTGGGTTTCCTCCTTAGTTGTCCCGGCTGGGGGTCTCCTCCTTCGTTGTCCCGGCTGTGTGTCTCCTCCTTCGTTGTCCCGGCTGTGTGTCTCCTACTTAGTTGTCTCAGCTGAGGGTCTTCTCCTTAGTTGTCCCGGATGGGGATCTCCTTCCTAGTTGTCCCGGCTGTGTGTCTCCTCCTTATTTGTCCCGGCTGTGTGTCTTCTCCTTAGTTGTCCTGGCTGTGTGTTTCCTCCTTAGTTGTCCCGGCTGTGTGTTTTCTCCTTAGCTGTTCCGGCTGTGTGTTTCCTCCTTAGTTGTCCCGGCTGTGGGTTTCCTCCTTAGTTGTCCCGGCTGTCGTCTCCTCCTTAGTTGTCCCGGCTGTGGGTTTCCTCCTTAGTTGTCCCGGCTGTGTGTTTCCTCCTTAGTTGTCCCGGCTGTTTGTTTCCTCCTTAGATGTCCCGGCTGTGGGTTTCCTCCTTAGTTGTCCCGGCTGTGGGTTTCCTCCTTAGTTGTCCCGGCTGTGGGTTTCCTCCTTAGTTGTCCCGGCTGTGGGTTTCCTCTTTAGTTGTCCTGGCTGTGTCTTCTCCTTAGATGTCCCAGCTGTGGGTTTCCTCCTTAGTTGTCCCGGCTGTGGGTTTCCTCCTTAGTTGTCCTGGCTGTGTGTCTTCTCCTTAGTTGTCCCGGCTGTGGGTCTCCTTCTTAGTTGTCCCGGCTGTGGGTCTCCTTCTTAGTTGTCCCGGCAGTGGGTCTCATTCTTAGTTGTCCCGGCTGTGTGCTTCCTCCTTAGTTGTCCCAGCTGTGTGTTTCCTCCTTAGTTGTCCAGGCTGTGTGTTTTCTCCTAAGTTGTCCCGGCTGTGTGTTTCCTCCTAAGTTGTCGCGGCTGTGTGTTTCCTCCTTAGTTGTTCCGGCTGTGGGTCTCCTCCTTAGTTGTCCCGGCTGTGTGTCTCCTCCTTAGTTGTCTCGACTGTGGGTTTCCTCCTTAGTTGTCCCGACTGTGTGTCTCCTCCTTAGTTGTCCCGGCTGTGTGTCTCCTCCTGGCTGTGTGTTTCCTCCTTAGTTGTCCCGGCTGTGTGTTTTCTCCTTAGCTGTTCCGGCTGTGTGTTTCCTCCTTAGTTGTCCCGGCTGTGGGTTTCCTCCTTAGTTGTCCCGGCTGTCGTCTCCTCCTTAGTTGTCCCGGCTGTGGGTTTCCTCCTTAGTTGTCCCGGCTGTGTGTTTCCTCCTTAGTTGTCCCGGCTGTTTGTTTCCTCCTTAGATGTCCCGGCTGTGGGTTTCCTCCTTAGTTGTCCCGGCTGTGGGTTTCCTCCTTAGTTGTCCCGGCTGTGGGTTTCCTCCTTAGTTGTCCCGGCTGTGGGTTTCCTCCTTAGTTGTCCCGGCTGAGGGTTGCCTCCTTAGTTGTTCGGGCTGTGGGTTTCCTCCTTAGTTGTCCCAGCTGGGGGTCTCCTCCTTAGTTGTCGCGGCTGTGTGTCTCCTCCTTAGTTGTCCCGGCTGTGTGTCTCCTCCATAGTTGTCCTGGCTGTGTTAGGGCCACGGCGGCGTCCCGCGCTCCGGACCGCCGCCGTGACTCCTCACCCAGTTCCGCAGCAGCCGGGGTCCACAGACAGGGACCCGGCGCTGCGGCTACTTCAGCCCAGGGGGGCGCCTCACCTTGCCTCGTTCCTGCTCGTCACTGTGCCGCCGCGCGCGTCCCCGCCTCCTAGGGCGCGCGCGCGCCGGCTGTCTCAGATTTGAAGGGGCAGTGCGCTCCTAATTGGTTTAGTGTCTATCGCTCCCCTATAAGTTCCAGCCCTGCTCCCTCCCAGGTGTTGGAGCCTCTACATGCTTCCCATAGCGTTTGGCCCAGCTCCCTGTTGTTCCTGACCTCAGTCCTTGTTCCCAGTCCCTGTCCTCTGTCCCGGTCCCTGGTCCCTGTCCGCTGCTTAACCATTGTTCCTGTGCTCTGCCTGCCACCTGCGGTTAAGCCTACAGACCTCTGCCTGCGTTACCATCTGCCTACTGCTCCTACCAAGCCTCGCCTGCTGTCACTAGCAACCAAGCCAGGGGTAGCGACCTGGGGGTTGCCTGCCGCAGCAAGTCCATCCCTCCTTGCGGCGGGCTCTGGTGAAAACCAGCGGCCCCTTAGACTCCGCTCCCTGGTGCAGTTACCACCATCGCTAGTGACAGCTCAGTGGATCCACGACTCCAGGCGTTACAGTAGGCTCCAACCATGGATCCCGGCGAGGTGCCTGATATCTGTGACGTAGCCCGAGTGGTCGCCCAACAGGCGCAACAGATCCAGCAACAGTTGCAGCAGATTCAACAACTGACCGCCGCCTTACAGCAGCATACTACAGCCCAGCGCTCTCCACCTCCTGCAGCTCCTTCCAGACTTCGACTGGCTCTCCTGAGTAAATACGGAGGTGATCCTAAGTTGTGCAGAGGATTCCTGACTCAATGCACCATGCACATTGAACTTTTAAGTAGTCAGTTTTCCACCGAGCGCTCTAAAGTGGCTTTCATCATCAGCCTACTGGAAGGTAGAGCTCTGGCTTGGGCCACGCCTCTCTGGGACCGAGATGACCCTGCTGCTGCTAATCTCCGAACCTTCCTGGCCGAGTTTCGCTCCGTCTTTGAGGAACCTGCCCGTGCATCTTCGGCTGAGACTGCTCTCCTCAACCTCTCTCAGGGGAGTTCCACCGTTGGCGACTACGCCATCCAGTTCCGCACCCTGGCAGCAGAATTGGACTGGAATGAGGCCGCTCTAATAGCCACCTTCAAGAAGGGTCTGTCCAGTCGGGTAAAAGACGTGCTCTCCGCCCGAGATCTTCCTACCTCCTTGAACGATCTCATCCTACTGGCTACCAGAGTCGACAATCGGTTTACCGAGAGAGAGGAGGAGGTCTGGCAAGAACGGCGACTAAGCCTGCCTCATCGCTATCACCGGCTGGCACCTGTTTTCCAGAATCCAGTCACGCCAGTACCCCAGTTAACTCCTGAAGTTCCGATGCAGGTAGAACGAGCTCGCCTGACCTCTGATGAGAGAGTTCGCCGACTAGAGCTGAATCTCTGTCTCTATTGCGGTGGCTCTGATCACTTCCGGCAAAGATGTCCCCAACGTCCTCAGCGTCCGGGAAACGCTCGCACCTAGGTCCGGTAGGAGAGGCCTCCCTAGGTGTGAATGCTACCTCTCCAAGGTTGTCTCTGCCAGTCTCCATTCAGACACCCTCAGGACAAACGCACCAGACTACTGCCTTCATCGACTGGGTCTGCAGGCAGTTTCATTGCAGCCACATTGGTCCAAAGATGGCAGCTACGCGTGATCCAGCTAGCCCGACCCCTGACCATCTCCTTGGTCACGGGCGAGACCAAGCTGTACACTACCAGACGGCACCACTAGTCCTCCAGGTAGGCGCTTTGCATCAGGAGAAGATCTCCTTCTACGTCTTGCGCCATTCTTCTTCCGACATCTTGCTGGGTCTACCTTGGCTGCAATTACATACCCCTAGGCTAGACTGGAGAACTGGGGAGGTTCTCAGTTGGGGTTCAGACTGTCCAAATCGGTGTCTGAAGTCTCCTCAACCCAAGCGCTCTACGAGGTCACCTGCTTACGCCAAGCCTTTATCCGGCCTACCGGCGGAATACCAAGACTTCGTTGATGTCTTCTCGGCCAAGAAGGCGGACTCTCTACCACCTCATCGGCCCTATGATTGCCCTATAGACCTTCTTCCAGGAACTTCTCCCCCACGTGGTCGAGTATACCCTCTCTCTGTGCCCGAGACTGAAGCCATGTCCTCCTACATCCGGGAGAACTTACAGAAGGGCTTCATCCGTAAATCCACGTCTCCCGCTGGCGCTGGATTTTTCTTTGTGCAGAAGAAGGACGGTTCCCTCCGCCCATGCATAGACTACCGGGGCTTAAATAAGGTGACTGTCAAGAACCGCTATCCTCTTCCGCTAATCCCCGAACTATTCGACCGTCTCGTGGAGCCAGGATCTTCTCCAAGCTGGATCTCAGGGGAGCGTATAATTTGATCCGTATTCGTGAAGGAGACGAATGGAAGACCGCTTTCAACACCAGAAATGGTCACTACGAATATCTGGTCATGCCATTCGGCCTTTGCAACGCCCCAGCGGTCTTCCAGGAATTCGTGAATGATATATTCCGCGACCTCCTCTATGTCTGCGTCATTGTCTATCTTGACGACATCCTGGTCTTCTCCCACGACCAGCAGACCCACGTGTCCCATGTACGGCAGGTTCTACGAAGACTACGGGCCAACCATTTGTATGCCAAGCTGGAGAAGTGTGTTTTCCATCCGCCCAGCCTGCCGTTTCTTGGATACATTGTCTCCGACCAGGGCCTACAGATGGATCCAGCCAAGCTCTCAGCTGTTCTCCAGTGGCCACGTCCTGTGGGACTTAGAGCTATCCAACGTTTCCTTGGATTTGCCAACTACTATCGGCAGTTCATCCCTCACTTCTCTACCATGGTCGCACCCATAGTGGCTCTCAGCAAGAAGAAGGCGGATCCCAGACGTTGGCCTCCAGAGGCCGAACAAGCCTTCAATAGCCCAAAGTCTGCCTTTGCCTCTGCTCCTGCTCTAGTCCGTCCAGATGTCACCAAGCCATTTTCTTTTGAAGTCGATGCATCTTCTGTGGGCGCAGGAGCCATCCTCTCGCAAAGGGACACATCAGGCAAGACCAGAACCTGCGGGTTCTTTTCTAAGACTTTCTCCCCACCCGAGAGGATCTATACGATTGGAGACCGTGAACTCCTGGCAATTAAGTTGGCACTGGAGGAGGGGCGTCATCTCCTAGAGGGGGCTAGACATCCTGTTAACATCTACACGGACCACAAGAACCTCCTCTACCTCCAATCGGCTCAACGCCTCAATCCCCAGCAGGCCAGGTGGTCTCTCTTCTTCTCACGTTTCAACTTTACTATTCATTTCCGTCCGGCCGAGAAGAATGTAAAAGCCGATGCATTATCCCGAGCATCCGATGTCATGGGGCAAGAGGAATCCCCCCGTCACATAATACCTCCCGATCGCCTAGTACCAGTTGCCACTTCTACTCTGCAGAGACTGCCTCCCGGTAAGACTTATGTGCGCCCCGCACTCCGAAAACGCATCTTGAAGTGGGGTCATTCCTCTTTGGTGGCCTGGTATCCGGGAGCTCAAAAGACCGGGCAATTGATCTCCCGTCACTACTGGTGGCCCAATCTCCTTCAGGATGTCAAGGACTTTGTGGCTTCCTGCGCAGTCTGTGCCAAGAACAAGTCACCCCGTCAAAAACCTGCCGGCCTACTTTTGCCCTTGCCAGTCCCGGACCGTCCCTGGCACCACATAGGGATGGACTTCATCACAGACCTACCTCCATCCGCGGGCAATACAGTCATTTGGGTGGTGACTGACCGCTTCTCTAAAATGTCTCACTTCGTGGCTCTTCCTGGACTACCCTCTGCTCCCCGTCTGGCACAGTTGTTCTTCCGACACATCTTCCGCCTACATGGACTTACTCTTCACATTGTGTCCGACCGAGGCTCTCAATTTGTCTCCAAGTTTTGGCGTGCCCTCTGCTCGCAGCTCCAAGTGAAGCTGGACTTCTCATCTGCCTATCATCCCTAGACCAACGGGCAAGTGGAGAGAGTCAATCAGATCCTGGGCAACTACCTACGTCATTTTGTTTCCAGCCGCCAAGACAACTGGTCCAATCTACTTCCATGGGCAGAGTTCTCTTATAACCATCTGGACTCGAGTTCCACGGGCAAATCTCCTTTCTATGTGGTCTACGGGCATCACCCTCGTCCTCCTCTGCCTCTCTCTCCATCATCTGAGGTTCCTGCCGTGGAAGAATTGATCTCTGACCTTCAGTCGATCTGGGAACAGACTCGACAGTCCTTACTCAAAGCCTCTGACCGCATGAAGGATCAGGCAGATAAGAAGAGGAGACCTGCCACAAACTTTCTTAAAGGTGACAAAGTCTGGCTCTCGGCCAAGTATGTCCGTCTCAAGATTCCCAGCTACAAGTTGGGTCCTCGATTTCTTGGTCCTTTCTCAGTGCTAAAACGCATTAACCCAGTCACCTAAAAACTCCGTCTACCCCCTACTATGCGAATCCCGAACTCCTTCCATGTCTCCCTCTTGAAGCCAGTGGTCCTTAACCGATTCTCCAGTAAAGCTTCATCCTCCACTCCACAAGCCGTCTCTGACGACGTATACATTGTTGAAGACATCTTAGCCATGAAAATTGTCAGAGGAAGACGTTTCTTCCTAGTGGACTGGAGAGGTTTTGGTCCTGAAGAGAGATCCTGGGAACCCGAATCTAATATCTTGGATTGGATTGGATTCTTGCAGACTAGAAAGAGGGGGAGGCCAAAGGGGGGGGGGGTACTGTTAGGGCCACGGCGGCGCCCCGCGCTCCGGACCGCCGCCGTGACTCCTCACCCAGTCCTGCAGCAGCCGGGGTCCACAGGAAGGGACCCGGCGCTGCGCCTACTTCAGCCCAGGGGGGCGCCTCACCTTGCCTCGTTCCTGCCCGTCACTGTGCCGGCCGACGCGCGCGTCCCCGCCTCCTAGGGCGCGCGCGCGCCGGCTGTCTCAGGTTTAAAGGGGCAGTGCGCTCCTAATTGGTTTAGTGTCTATCACTCCCCTATAAGTTCCAGCCCTGCTCCCTCCCAGGTGTTGGAGCCTCTACATGCTTCCCATTGCGTTTGGCCCAGCTCCCTGTTGTTCCTGACCTCAGTCCTTGTTCCCAGTCCCTGTCCTCTGTCCCTGGTCCCTGTCCGCTGCTTAACCATTGTTCCTGTGCTCTGCCTGCCACCTGCGGTTAAGCCTACAGACCTCTGCCTGCGTTACCATCTGCCTACTGCTCCTGCCAAGCCTCGCCTGCTGTCACTAGCAACCAAGCTAGGGGTAGCGACCTGGGGGTCGCCTGCTGCAGCAAGTCCATCCCGCCTTGCGGCGGGCTCTGGTGAAAACCAGCGGCCCCCTAGACTCTGCTCCCTGGTGCGGTTACCACCATCGCTAGTGACGGTTCAGTGGATCCACGACTCCAGGCGTTACAGGCTGTGGGTTTCCTCCTTAGTTGTCTCGGCTGTGTGTCTCCTCCTTAGTTGTCCCGGCTGTGTGTCTCCTCCTTAGTTGTCTCGGCTGGGGGTTTCCTCCTTAGTTGTCCCGGCTGTGTGTTTCCTCCTTAGTTGTCCCGGCTGTGTGTTTCCTCCTTAGTTGTCCCGGCTGGGGGTTTCCTCCTTAGTTGTCCCGGCTGTGTGTTTCCTCCTTAGTTGTCCCGGCTGTGTGTTTCCTCCTTAGTTGTCTCGGCTGGGGGTTTCCTCCTTAGTTGTCCCGGCTGTGTGTTTCCTCCTTAGTTGTCCCGGCTGTGTGTTTCCTCCTTAGTTGTCCCGGCTGTGTGTCTCCTCCTTAGTTGTCTCGGCTGGGGGTTTCCTCCTTAGTTGTCCCGGCTGTGTGTTTCCTCCTTAGATGTCCTGGGGGTTTCCTCCTTAGTTGTCCCGGCTGTGTGTCTCCTCCTTAGTTGTCCCGGCTGTGTGTCTTCTCCTTAGTTGTCTCGGCTGTGGGTTTCCTCCTTAGTTGTCCCAGGCTGTGGGTTTCCTCCTTAGTTGTCCCGGCTGTGTGTCTCCTCCTTAGTTGTCTCGGCTGTGGGTTTCCTCCTTAGTTGTCCCAGGCTGTGGGTTTCCTCCTTAGTTGTCTTGGCTGTGTGTCTCCTCCTTAGTTGTCTCGGCTGTGGGTTTCCTCCTTAGTTGTCCCGGCTGGGGGTCTCCTCCTTCGTTGTCCCGGCTGTGTGTCTCCTCCTTAGTTGTCTCGGCTGAGGGTCTTCTCCTTAGTTGTCTTGGATGGGGATCTCCTCCTTAGTTGTCTCGGCTGTGTGTCTCCTCCTTAGTTGTCTCGGCTGAGGGTCTTCTCCTTAGTTGTCCCGGCTGTGGGTTTCCTCCTTAGTTGTCCCGGCTGGGGGTCTCCTCCTTAGTTGTCCCGGCTGGGGATTTCCTCCTTAGTTGTCCCGGCTGTGGGTCTCCTCATTAGTTGTCCTGTGTGTTTCCTCCTAAGTTGTCGCGGATGTGTGTCTCCTCCTTAGTTGTCCCGGCTGTGTGTCTTCTCCTTAGTTGTCCCGGCTGTGTGTCTCCTCCTTAGTTGTCTCGGCTGGGGGTTTCCTCCTTAGTTGTCCCGGCTGTGGGTTTCCTCCATAGTTGTCCCGGCTGTGTGTTTCCTCCTTAGTTGTCCCGGCTGTGTGTCTCCTCCTTAGTTGTCTCGGCTGGGGGTTTCCTCCTTAGTTGTCCCGGCTGTGTGTCTCCTCCTTAGTTGTCCCGGCTGGGGGTTTCCTCCTTAGTTGTCGCGGCTGTGTGTTTCCTCCTTAGATGTCCTGGGGGTTTCCTCCTTAGTTGTCTTCGCTGTGTGTCTCTTCCTTAATTGTCTCAGCTGTGGGTTTTCTCCTTAGTTGTCCCGGCTGGGGGTCTCCTCCTTCGTTGTTCCGGCTGTGTGTCTCCTCCTTAGTTGTCTCGGCTGAGGGTCTTCTCCTTAGTTGTCCCGGCTGTGTGTTTCCTCCTTAGTTGTCTCGGCTGTGTGTCTCCTTCTTAGTTGTCTCGGCTGAGGGTCTTCTCCTAAGTTGTCCCGGCTGTGTGTTTCCTCCTTAGTTGTCCCGGCTGGGGGTCTCCTCCTTAGTTGTCCCGGCTGGGGGTCCCTTCCTAAGTTGTCCCGGCTGTGGGTTTCCTCCTTAGTTGTCCCAGCTGTGGGTTTCGGCTCATTGTCAGCTGGAAGACACCCGGCCACCACCTATCCTCACTGCTCTCACCAAAGGAGGTTGTTTTATTTGCCCCCCCCCCCCCCCCCCCTCCCCATCCATCTCACCATCAATTCAGCCAAACCAGCCTGATGTAACATAATACAATAGAGAATTAGTCAGAGTTGAAGGTCTTTATGCTCTATGTACAGGATAAGGGATACACGCCAGACCATGGGGGGCTTAGACCACTAGGGGACTGCAATCTCTAGCTGATCGGGATTCTTCATTCACTGTAACACATAATATATATATATATATATATAATGGATGTATTATCATTCATTTCTTCACATCTGATTGGTGCAGAGCAGCTGTGACATCACACCAGGAAGTGCTCGCCCACTCAGCAAGCATGGAGAGGAGATCTGCATTTATAGACACCAGTAAGGGACGTGTGCGGCCTGGATCTCTTCTCACTGATCAGCGTCACATACTGGAACAAAGTCTTCTTTTTTTATTTAATAGATTTATATGGTAGCGGCCATCTTGTCTAGCTGTTTTTAACATCACTTAGAGATATGCTTTACAGCAAAGCCCATAGACTAAGGCCACAATAGACAGAGTTGTCCCATTGACAGGAATAGGAAAGATGTCTGGGTATGCTCTGTGACCTCTGAGGTCATTCCACAGCAGGGAGGGGGAGGCTGAGCTGCTATTTTCTCCTTGATCTACTGGTGTCACCTAATTGGGTACAGATTTCCAGCAGCCTCCTCCTTATCACAGACAGAACTGGAAGTGAACCTGTCATTTCAACAAACTTCTGACAAGTTATAGCCACATGTCAGGTGGGGGTCCGGGTGTGAGACCCTGCCCCTTCATCTCCGCTCTATAGATAATGGAGCTTCCATAGGCTCCATTATAATTCCGTCCACTGATACTTTAGCAGTGAGAGGGGAGACAAGGGGCAGGGTCTCACACCGGGACCCCCACCGATACAAGCCCCTGACTATACATGTCAGAAGCGCTGAAAGGACAGGTGGGCTTTACTGTAGCTGGAATTTCAGGATTATTTCAGAATACAGATAGTAAAATGGGAAATTAGGAAACAAAACACCAAAAAATCTGTTGTCTGACCTATTGCTTCATCTCTCCTGTTACTTCTGTTGTCTGACCTATTGCTTCATCTCTCCTGGCCCAGTTACTGCTGTTGTCTGACCTATTGCTTCATCTCTCCTGTTACTTCTGTTGTCTGACCTATTGCTTCATCTCTCCTGGTTCTGTTACTGCTGTTGTCTGACCTATCGCTTCATCTCTCCTGGTTCTGTTACTGCTGTTGTCTGACCTATCGCTTCATCTCTCCTGGTTCTGTTACTGCTGTTGTCTGACCTATTGCTTCATCTCTCCTGGCCCAGTTACTGCTGTTGTCTGACCTATTGCTTCATCTCTCCTGGTTCTGTTACTGCTGTTGTCTGACCTATTGCTTCAGCTCTCCTGGTCCTGTTACTGCTGTTGTCTGACCTATTGCTTCATCTCTCCTGTTACTGCTGTTGTCTGACCTATTGCTTCATCTCTCCTGGTCCTGTTACTGCTGTTGTCTGACCTATTGCTTCATCTCTCCTGGTTCTGTTACTGCTGTTGTCTGACCTATTGCTTCATCTCTCCTGGTTCTGTTACTGCTGTTGTCTGACCTATTGCTTCATCTCTCCTGGTTCTGTTACTGCTGTTGTCTGACCTATTGCTTCATCTCTCCTGGTTCTGTTACTGCTGTTGTCTGACCTATTGCTTCAGCTCTCCTGGTCCTGTTACTGCTGTTGTCTGACCTATTGCTTCATCTCTCCTGTTACTGCTGTTGTCTGACCTATTGCTTCATCTCTCCTGGTCCTGTTACTGCTGTTGTCTGACCTATTGCTTCATCTCTCCTGGTTCTGTTACTGCTGTTGTCTGACCTATTGCTTCATCTCTCCTGGTTCTGTTACTGCTGTTGTCTGACCTATTGCTTCATCTCTCCTGGTTCTGTTACTTCTGTTGTCTGACCTATTGCTTCATCTCTCCTGGTCCTGTTACTTCTGTTGTCTGACCTATTGCTTGATCTCCTAACCTGCTGTGTCTGCTGCCTGCCTTGACCTCCTTGCCTGTCCCTGACTCTTCTTTTGCCGTACGTTTTTGTACCTCGCTGACCGCCGCTGCTGACTAGGACCGGATGTTTTGTGTATCACCTGGTGTAGGACAGGGACTGACACCGTGGTTGTCTGCGACCGTTTAGGGCCATTGAGGCAAGTAGGTAGGGACAGAAGGTGGGTACTAGGGGTTAGGGCTCACTGTCTTATCCTTCTCCCTACCTACGTCCGGCGCTTTTGTGACATCTATGATATAAAATCAGTATTTAACCACTAGCTGATTGTCTGCTGACACCGTCCCTTTATTGTATAGGGATGGATAGGGCTCTATAGGGAGGGATAGGGATCTATAGGAAGGGATAGGGATCTATAGGGAGGGATAGGGATCTATAGGAAGGGATAGGGCTCTATAGGGAGGGATAGGGATCTATAGGGAGGGATAGGGATCTATAGGGAGGGATAGGGATCTATAGGAAGGGATAGGGATCTATAGGGAGGGATAGGGATCTATAGGAAGGGATAGGGCTCTATAGGGAGGGATAGGGATCTATAGGGAGGGATAGGGATCTATAGGGATGGATAGGGCTCTATAGGGAGGGATAGGGATCTATAGGAAGGGATAGGGATCTATAGGGAGGGATAGGGATCTATAGGGAGGGATAGGGATCTATAGGAAGGGATAGGGATCTATAGGGAGGGATAGGGATCTATAGGGATGGATAGAAATTAGAGATGAGCGAACCTTGACCATGCTGGAGTCCATCCCAACCCGATCGTTCGGCATTTGATTAGCGGCGGCTGCTGAACTTGGATAAAGCCCTAAGGCTATGTGGAAATCATGGATATAGTCATTGGCTGCATCCACGTTTTCCAGACAACCTTAGGGCTTTATCCAACTTCAGCAGCCCCCGCTAATCAAATACCGAACGATCGGGTTCGGACGGACTCCAGCATGCTCCAGGTTCGCTCATCTCTAATAGGGATCTATAGGGAGTGATAGGGATCGCGCCTGTAATGCTCGCGTCTGTGTAGAAGATGAGTTGACAATGGCGGTGGCGGGTCTATGGGCAGCTCTTACCCCGCACGGTTGGGGGGGGGGCGCTCACTTTCTTACATAAATGATAGGAGTTTGTTGTTGTTCCAGCTGCTGCTGCTCCCAGGGCAGTAAAATCCGGACACTTCTATTAGCTTCTCTGCAAACAGAGGTGACCAGGTAGGGGGCATTAACCCCCAGCAAAACACTTGGTGAAGAACCACAGAGTCCCGTTAAAATAAATATACTCTTGTTTACTGTGAAGATACTAGATACGGAGAACATATAATACATTTTCGCCTTGGTACGTTGCTTTATACTTTAGAGTCCATATCTGTACCGAGAGTGAAAAGGTGACACAGCCGTGCTGGCTGGGTTGTGTGCTGAGAGATAGAAGTTCAGAAGAGTAGAGAGGAGGATGTCGAGAGAGTCCCAGAGTCCAAGTAGTACTGTGCTCTGCCGGGACTTCAGAGGTAGAATTCTTGAAAGTAGAGAGAATACTTGTGCCTGTGTTTTGACTCTTTGGTCTTTGCACCACCTATTGCCCACCAGTGTCGGGCGACCCGTCCTAGAGGGTTACACAAGCCCCAGACCTTGTTACCTGGGATGAGCAGAGTGGTCAGAGTTCTCTGATTACACCCACGCTGCGAGATAGATTGCATAGGCTTCTAGCAACTTTGCTCTATCCGGATCAGTTCCTTTACTTCTTGTGGATACTATCCTGCACTGTGTTTCGATGTCCACAGCGTGGATTGGGATGATCCCTGACTTGTCCTCTCTGGTAGTGACTTCACACTACATAGTATGTAAGACGGTTGCTTAAGGGAAAACTGTGTCTAGGTCTCGTATATACATGTGCTCAACGTCTAGACCACAACAACCCTTGCACTGGGGACCTGGCAGGAGCCAGGGCCCAACTTGACTGCTGTAGAGAGCGTCCTTGCATCCTTCCTCTACAGAATCCAAGGCAAGAAGACCTCACACTTCCTCTACCCATGTGACTTCCTTTTTACAGCATATGTAACCTGTGCTGTGAGTGGGTGAGGAGTGTGTGTGTAAGATGTAAAGAGAAAGGTGATATGTTAGAAGAACGAATTCTCATTGGTGTACAGATCCATGTGGTACATAATCGTTCTGTGGAATTGACAGCAACGATCAGCTGTTTGCACCTGTCAGTTGGTCCTTGGAATAGGGCCTTTAGACGCCCAGCCACGCTGCGCTCCCGCGAACATTTCGGAGGGTCAGAGCTCCTCCTTCCTCATGCGCTATGAGGAACAGCAAATTTGCAATCTAATTCATATAACATACATTTATATGTGTTTTTATATGTTTTGTATGTTATATGAATTAGATTGCAAATTTTGCCCCGGCAGTAATGTAAAGGGGAGGAGGAATAAGGAGCTAGTGGGATTTTTAAAGTGTATGTCAGTTATTTGCTACTATGTCCCTGATGAAGGAATTGGGTATTCCGAGACGCATTGGACAAAGAATAAATTAGTTGTTTTAATATTATCACCGAATTTATCTTCAAATCACTGTGATCGAGGAATTTGCTCCGGTTCTAGCTGTAAAGCACGACAGAAGACTCAATAGGCTGCGCATAGAAGATCTGGGGAGAAATCCTGTCCTTCACTGAGAAGTGCAACATCAACTGGCTGTATTGTGGCTACGAGATTTCCTGGCGGCGGGGGGGAGTTTGACCAATCTCCCCTCCGAGACGTGAGTAACCCACTTACTTCAAGGATATCAAGGTTAAATGTTGGTTGCTAGAGAATAGATCGCTCCCCAATTTTTATTTTTTATGCCTTTACACTATATAGTAAGAAGCTCAGTCCTAACCCAACACCCACCCACCCTAGTCGCTGACTGACAGCTCCCTATGCGGCTACATCTCTCCAGCGCTGGATTTGGAGCGCTCTCGGGCTCTATGATTTCTGTTAACACGGTCTAAGGGCTCTATTCCACCAGACGATTATCGTTCAGATTAACGTTAAATCGTTCGAATCTAAACGATAATCGTTCGTCTGAATAGCAGTTAACGATTAACGACTGCACGAGAAATCGTTGATTGCTTTATAAGACCTGGACCTATTTTTATCGTTGCTCGTTCACAAAACGTTCGCATTGAATAAGACGTCGTTCGGTCGTTCGCAGTATATACGAACTCAATAGCGAAGAAAAAACGATCGCAAATACGATCATAAGTAACAATTATCGTTCCATGTAAATGAGTGAACGTTTTCAGGTCTTTCGCAATACCGGTCATTTAAGATTGTTGATCGTTAACGATTATGCGAACGATAATCGTCTGGTGGAATAGGGCCCTAAGTCAATCTGATCCTTTCGTTCCAAGACGGCGCAAACGTTCCAATCTGTAATGTAAACAATCCCATTATTGCCATGTGATAGATATTTTTTTTTTGGGGGGGGCAGGGGGTAGTTATTGGGGAATTCTGTGAGATCGAAATCCAGAACGGGTCGGGTCTAGTATGTTCAGTAGTCGTCCCCAGTAGTATATGCCCCTTGTGTGCTGCCCCGAGTAGTATATACCCCTTGTGTGCTGACCCCATTAGTATATAAACCCCTGTGTGCTGACCCCAGTAGTATATAGACACCTGTGTGCTGACCCCAGTAGTATACAGACCACCTGTGTGCTGACCTCAGTAGTAAATAGACCCCCTGTGTGCTCTCCCTACTTGTATATAGACCGCATGTGTGCTCCCCCACTTGTATATAAACCTCCTGTGTACTCCTTAACTTGTATTTACCCTGTGTGCTCCCCCACTTGTATATAGACCCCTGTGTGCTCCACGGTAGTATATACACTCCTGTGTGCTCCCCCAGTAGTATATAGCCCCCGTGTGCTAACCCAGTAGTATATAGCCTCCAGTGTGCTGCCCCCAGTAGTTTTTATGTGGAGTCCCACCACAGGCGTTGCTAGTGTATACACCCTTCAGTAAAAGTGGTGATGTAGTCATACCTAAGTTTTGCCACTAGATGTCGCTAAGTTTTGCATAGCTGTAGTATGCAAAGGGTTATTGTTGTTTGTGATTTGTGCACCAATGAGAGCTCTTTCCTCTTCTCCACCTACACTACCGTTCAAAAGATTGGGGTCACCCAATTTTGTGTTTTCCATGAATAGTCGCACTTCTTCACCACCGTACGTTGTGAAATGAATAGAAAATAGAGACAAGACATTGACAAGGTTAGAAATACTGATTTGTATGTGAAATAACATTGTTCTTACATCAAACTTTGCTTCCGTCCCAGAATCCTCCTTTTGCAGCAATTCCAGCATTGCCCACCTTTGGCATTCTAGCTATTAATCTGTTGGGGTAAGCTGGAGAAATTGCCCCCCACGCTTCTAGAAGCAGCTCCCACAAGTTGGATTGGTTGGATGGGCACTTCTGGCGTACCATACGGTCCAGCTGCTCCCACAACAGCTCAATGGGGTGGTGATCTGGTGACTGCGCTGGCCACTCCATTCCCTATGATAGAATACCAGCTGCTGCTTCTGCTGGAAATAGTTCTTGCACAATTTGGAGGTGTTTAGGGTCATTGTCCTGTTGTAGGATGAAATTGGCTCCAACCAAGCGCTGCCCACTGGGTATGGCATGGCGGTGCAGAGTGATGGCCTTCCTTATTCACAATCCCTGTTACCCTGTACAAATCTCCCACCTTACCAGCACCAACCCCAGACCATCACATGACCTCCACCATGTATAACAGATGGCGTCAGGCAGTCTTCCAGCATCTTCTCATTTCTTCTGCGTCTCACAAATGTTCTTCTTTGTCATCCAAACACCTCAAACTTGGATTCATCCATCGTCCACAACACTTTTTCCAGTCTTCCTCTGTCCAATCTCTGTGTTCTTTTGCCCATCTTAATCTTTTCCTTTTATTGGCCGGTCTCAGATATGGCTTTTTCTTTGCTACTCTGCCCTGAAGCCCAAAATCCGGCAGCCGCCTCTTCCCTGTAGATGGTGACACTGGTGTTTTGCGGGTCCTATGTAATGAAGATGCCAGTCGGGGACCTGTGAGGCGTCTGTTTCTCAAACTAGAGACTCTAATGTGCTTATCTTCTTGCTTAGTTGTGCAACACGGCCTCCCACTTCTTTTTCTACTCTGGTTAGAGCCTGTTTGTGCTGTCCTCTGAAGGGAGTAGTACACACCATTGTAGGAAATCTTCAATTTCTTAGCAATTTCTCGCATGGAATAGCCTTCATTTCTAAGAACAAGATTAGACTGTCGAGTTTCAGATGAAAGTTCTCTTTTTCTGGCCATTTTGAGCGTTTAATTGACCCCACAAATGTGATGCTCCAGAAACACAATCTGCTCAAAGGAAGGTCAGTTTTGTAGCTTCTGTAACGAGCTAGACTGTTTCCAGATGTGTGAACATGATTGCACAAGGGTTTTCTAATCATCAATTATCCTTCTGAGCCAATGAGCAAACACATTGTACCATTAGAAGACTGGAGTGATAGTTGCTGGAAATGGGCCTCTATACACCTATGTAGATATTGCACCAAACACCAGACACTTGCAGCTAGAATAGTCACTTACCACATTAGCAATGTATAGAGTGGATTGGTTTAAAGTTATCTTCATTGAAAAGTACAGTGCTTTTCCTTCAAAAATAAGGACATTTCAGTGTGACCCCAAACTTTTGAATGGTAGTGTATCTCTTTTCTCCTTCTTTCTCTGCACTCTCTTCTCACTCACAGCAGGTATTACATACCCTGGAGGAGGTACACACACGAGTAGAGGAAGAGGCGCGACACAGGGGTGTAACCAGTAACCTTCGCCACTCTGCTCAACCCAGGGGAAAGGGTATAGCCAGCCTCCCTAAAATAAAAGCAGGTGTGCCCCCATACCTGTGTGCCCAACCGGCACTGGCGTCACGACAACCTAACATCTGGCTGAGCTATATACCGACCAACCACCACTGTAGTGGCGTCACACATCACCATCTAGCAAGTGACCGGTCGAGCCTCACACGAGGGCTGCACCACATATAGGTCCCCTGTGCGTCTCCCAGTAGTATATAGGCCCCTGTATGTCCCCCAGTAGTATATAGCTCCCCTGTGCGTCCCCCAGTGCCTGCAGTCACAAGAGGCGGTTCTCCCCTTGCGGTCCTGCCGGCACTCCAGTAACATCACAAGGAGAGAGTGGCCTCTTATGACCGAAGGCAAAACACTTCCTGCGGCCACAAGAGTGACTGACAGGGAGGGAGCCAATGGCAGTTGCGTGGGGTGCGTGGTGCTCAAGACCGCTACTGCCCTAAACACGAGAGATTCACTCATCTCTCCTGAATACCATCAAGTGAATTCAAAGGAATTCCTCAATTCCCACATACATTCCCCGGGGCTGGTGGTTACACTATGCAGCTACCACTAGAGGGCAGCGCAGCTCACACACTTCCTATAGACACAGGCTGGAGGATTCTGCCAATACATGTATATGTGCCTAACATGTATTATATGCCGGGGTAATACTGTAACCAGCAGACTGTAGGGGCCAGTTCACACTACGGATTCGGCGCGGAAATTCCTCAGGGAACCTCCACCCGCGGACTCCACGCCAAGTCCCTCCTGCTATGTCTTTGAATGAGAGGGCTTGCGTGTTTCTGCTCTCCGCTAAAGAATTGTCATGTCAATTATTTTAGCGAAGAGGCGTGGAGAGCGAAGGCGCGCAAGCCTTCTCATTCAAAGACAAAGCAGGAGGGACTTGGCCCTGTGTCCGTAGTGTGAACAGGCCCTAACGAGCAGGCTGATAGACTGTAACCAGCCGACTATGAAACAATGTATCACAATGACACACCTATATAGTCTAGTACATCACTCGTCATCTATTTCTCCAGTATCCAGAATATCACTAAAACTAAACCAAAAGATGATATCGGAGAACTCAGCGCAAATAATAATAGTCACTCAGCAATTTACAAAATAATCATCACAGAAAAACGAGACGAAGAACAGGACCTGTGAGGTGGGAGAGCACGTTACTGGGGCAAGGTATTGTAAAGTGCCCCCGAGCTTCCATATACAACATATATAATTCATCCAGCATAAAGTGCATCAATATAAAAGGGCCAGTTACTACAGGACGCTGATCAACAAAAAGGACAGATGCAATATGCTGTTACCGCTCTGTAACTACAGGTCCCAGCCCACTGACCCCCCCCCCACCTCACACTCCAACGCCAGGGAGTGTATCACAATGACCCTGAATGGTGAATCCCTTCCTGCACTGATGTAGAGGAGTCAGGGCTGCGCAGGTCTCCTGCACTAATGTAGAGGAGTCAGGTCTCCTGCACTGATGTAGAGGAGTCAGGTCTCCTGCACTGATGTAGAGGAGTCAGGGCTGCGCAGGTCTCCTGCACTGATGTAGAGGAGTCAGGTCTCCTGCACTGATGTAGAGGAGTCAGGTCTCCTGCACTGATGTAGAGGAGTCAGGGCTGCACTGGTCTCCTGCACTGATGTAGAGGAGTCAGGTCTCCTGCACTAATGTAGAGGAGTCAGGTCTCCTGTACTGATGTAGAGGAGTCAGGGCTGCACTGGTCTCCTGCACTGATGTAGAGGAGTCAGGTCTCCTGCACTCATGTAGAGGAGTCAGGTCTCCTGCACTGATGTAGAGGAGTCAGGGCTGCACTGGTCTCCTGCACTGATGTAGAGGAGTCAGGGCTGCTCAGGTCTCCTGCACTGATGTAGAGGAGTCAGGGCTGCACTGGTCTCCTGCACTGATGTAGAGGAGTCAGGGTTGCGCAGGTCTCCTGCACTGATGTAGAGGAGTCAGGGCTGCACTGGTCTCCTGCACTGATGTAGAGGAGTCAGGGCTGCACTGGTCTCCTGCACTGATGTAGAGGAGTCAGGGCTGCTCAGGTCTCCTGCACTGATGTAGAGGAGTCAGGGCTGCACTGGTCTCCTGCACTGATGTAGAGGAGTCAGGGCTGCGCAGGTCTCCTGCACTGATGTAGAGGAGTCAGGGCTGCGCAGGTCTCCTGCACTGATGTAGAGGAGTCAGGGCTGCACTGGTCTCCTGCATTGATGTAGAGGAGTCAGGGCTGCGCAGGTCTCCTGCACTGATGTAGAGGAGTCAGGGCTGCGCAGGTCTCCTGCACTGATGTAGAGGAGTCAGGGCTGCACTGGTCTCCTGCACTGATGTAGAGGAGTCAGGGCTGCGCAGGTCTCCTGCACTGATGTAAAGGAGTCAGGGCTGCGCAGGTCTCCTGCACTGATGTAGAGGAGTCAGGGCTGCGCAGGTCTCCTGCACTGATGTAGAGGAGTCAGGGCTGCACTGGTCTCCTGCACTGATGTAGAGGAGTCAGGTCTCCTGCACTAATGTAGAGGAGTCAGGTCTCCTGTACTGATGTAGAGGAGTCAGGGCTGCACTGGTCTCCTGCACTGATGTAGAGGAGTCAGGGCTGCACTGGTCTCCTGCACTGATGTAGAGGAGTCAGGGCTGCGCAGGTCTCTTGTAAGGACAGTTCGGCGCTGACGGTTCTATGCACTTGCTTTTATACAGTTGTCTGATCATCCAGGAGTCTCCATTCTCCCTCAGTATCTGCAGTCATATCTGTAGTGACAGGAGGAAGTTACCAGGTTAGTGATGTGTCAGGTCGGTCACATAATCTGTGTAGCGGTTTCCTTCCTCCTCCTCCTCCAGCTGGATGGCAGCGCGGGTGCCGCCTCAGGTTACCCGGCCTCGCTCACATCACTTAGCAGGCCTCAGAAACACAATCTGCAGACAGAATGGAGATGGTGATCCCCTACACTATACGCATCATATACATACACACATCATATACATACACACACTGTATACATTACATACATTATTTGCACTATAGACATCATATACATATACACACTGTATACATTACATACATTATATACACTATAGACATCATATACATACATACATCATATATTCACACTCTATATACATTACATACATTATATACACTATATACATCATATACATATATACGCTATATACATTATATACACTATATACATCATATACATATATACGCTATATACATTATATACACTATAGACATTATATACACTATAGACATCATATACACTATATACATTACATACATTATATACACTATAGACATCATATACACTATATACATTACATACATTATAAACATATACATTACTAGAAAATGTACCCGGTGCTGCCCGAGTATAAAGTGTCAGTGTGTTTTTTTTTGTTTAAGGGAAAACGTCAGGAGCCCTTTATATCCCTATATACAGTTCTGCACTGTTTATGTAAACTGTAGCCTTTGCACATTAAAAATAAACCAAACTGAAATGTCATGTGATCAAACTGTATACAGAGCCTGGTTATATACAGCATTGGCAGTGTTATATACAGAGCCTGGTTATATATAACATTGGCAGTGTTATATTCAAAGCCTGTTATATAAAGCATTGGCAGTGTTATATACAGAGCCTGGTTATATACAGCATTGGCAGTGTTATATACAGAGCCTGGTTATATACAGCATTGGCAGTGTTATATACAGAGCCTGGTTATATACAACATTGAAAGTGTTATATACAGAGCCTGGTTATATACAACATTGGCAGTGTTATATACAGAGCCTGGTTATATATAACATTGGCAGTGTTATATACAGAGCCTGGTTATATATAACATTGGCAGTGTTATATACAGAGCCTGCTTATATACGACATTGAAAGTGTTATATACAGAGCCTGGTTATATACAACATTGGCAGTGTTATATACAGCCTGGTTATATATAACATTGGCAGTGTTGTATACAGAGCCTGGTTATATACAGCATTGGCAGTGTTATATACAGAGCCTGGTTATATACAGCATTGGCAGTGTTATATACAGAACCTGGTTATATACAACATTGGCAGTGTTATATACAGAGTCTGGTTATATACAACATTGGCAGTGTTATATACAGAGCCTGGTTATATACAACATTGGCAGTGTTATATACAGCCTGGTTATATATAACATTGGCAGTGTTGTATACAGAGCCTGGTTATATACAGCATTGGCAGTGTTATATACAGAGCCTGGTTATATACAACATTGGCAGTGTTATATACAGAGCCTGGTTATATACAACATTGGCAGTGTTATATACAGCCTCATAATATACAACATTGGTAGTGTTATATACAGCCTAGTTATATACAACATTGGCAGTGTTATATACAGAGCCTGGTTATTTACAACATTGTCAGTGTTACATACAGAGCCTGGTTATATACAACATTGGCAGTGTTATATACAGCCTGGTATATAGAACATTTTCAGTGTTATATACAGAGCCTGGTTATTTACAACATTGTCAGTGTTACATACAGAGCCTGGTTATATACAACATTGGCAGTGTTATATACAGCCTAGTTATACACAGCATTGGCAGTGTTATACAGAGCCTGGTTATATACAACATTGGCAGTGTTATATACAGAGCCTGGTTATATACAACATTGGCAGTGTTATATACAGAACCTGGTTATATACAACATTGGCAGTGTTATATACAGAGTCTGGTTATATACA
This sequence comes from Dendropsophus ebraccatus, assembly GCA_027789725.1. NCBI lineage: Eukaryota > Metazoa > Chordata > Amphibia > Anura > Hylidae > Dendropsophus > Dendropsophus ebraccatus. The sequence continues at coordinate 1,309,025 of JAQFWZ010000011.1, forward strand.
ACATTGGCAGTGTTATATACAGAGCCTGGTTATATACAACATTGGCAGTGTTATATACAGAGCCTGGTTATATACAACATTGGCAGTGTTATATACAGAGTCTGGTTATATACAACATTGGCAGTGTTATATACAGAGCCTGGTTATATACAACATTGGCAGTGTTATATACAGCCTGGTTATATACAGAATTGGCAGTGTTATAAAAGGGAACTGTTCTGCATTGTTTACCAAACTGAAATGTCATGTGATCAGACTGTATACAGAGCCTGGTTATATACAGCATTGGTAGTGTTATACCAGGGCAGTTTCTAAGGTATTTTGGCACCAGGCCGAATCTTGATAAAAGTGACCCCCCCCCCCATATACGTACAGTAATGCCCCCTTGCATTGTCCCCCATATACATATAATAATGTCCCCTGCATTGTCCTCCATTGAGTAATAATGTCCCGCTGCATTGTCCCCCATATACGTATAATAATGTCCCCTGCTTTGTCCCCATATAGTAATAAAAATGTCCCCCTGCATTGCCCACATATAGTAATAATAATGTCCCCTGCATTGTCCCCATATACTACTAATAATGTCCCCCTGCATTGTCCCCATATACGTATAATAATGTCCCCTGCATTGTCCCCCATATACTAATAATAATGTCCCCCTGCATTGTCCCCATATAGTAATAATAATGTCCCCTGCATTGTCCCCATATACTACTAATAATGTCCCCCTGCATTGTTCCCATATACGTATAATAATGTCCCCTGCATTGTCCCCCATATACTAATAATGATGTCCCCCTGCATTGTCCCCATATAGTAATAATAATGTCCCCTGCATTTTCCCCCTCCCTTATAGATGGCCCCCTCTTCTCCCCCCCCCATAGATGGCCCCCTCTCCCCTCATCTGACAACCCGCTCCCCTGTTGGTCCTCTCTCCTCCTGGTCTGGCCCCTGAATGATGTCCCGTCCTATCCCCGGAAGCGCGCATTAGAGAGCTCCCCATGCGCCGGGACTGGGAGTTCTAGTACAAGCGCTCCCTGTGCCGGAAGTCACAGGCGCACAGTGACCTCTCTGATGCGCGCGTTGCCGGGGATAGGACGGGGCTGCTAGGGGCCAGTATGAGCCAACCTGGGCAGTGGAGTGGGCCCCCCATCATGGCGGGCCGGGTCCGGGGTCGGCAGTCCATTGCACCGCCCACCAGAGGGGGGCTGACTACCCCGGACGGCGATGATACGGCGAGTGCGGTCTGGCAGGGCGCTGTTGGCCTAGCTGTCAGCGCCCCGTGCGGTCGCCCAGTCCTAGAAATTGCCCTGTGTTATACAGCCTGGTTATATACAACATTGGCAGTGTTATATACAGAGGCTGGGTATATACAATATTGGCAGTGTTATATACAGAGCCTGGTTATATACAACATTGGCAGTGTAATATACAGCCTTATTATATTCGACATTTGCAGTGTTATATATAGCCTGTATAGTTTGGGGGGTCCTGTATAACTGTAGCATATAGTTGAGGAGGGTCCTGTATACCTGTAGTATACAGTTGGTGAAAGTCCGGTATACCTGTAGTGTATAATTCTTGGGGTTATGATTACCTGCAGTACATAGTTGGTGGAGGTCCTGTATTACCTGTACTGTATAGTTGGGGGGTCTTGTATACCTGTAGAGTATAGTTGAGGGGATCCTGTACACCTGTAGTATATAGTTGGAGATCCTGTTTACCTATAGTGTATAGTTGAGTGATGTTCTGTATACCTGCAATGCACAGTTGGTGGAGGTCCTTTATACCTGTACTGTATAGTTGAGGGGTTCTGTATACCTGTAGTGTATAGTTGGGGGGTCTTGTATACCTGTAGTGTATAGTTGGAGGTCCTGTATACCTGTAGTGTATAGTTTGGAGGGTCCTGTAAACCTGTAGAATATAGTTGGCGGAGGTCCTGTATACCTGTAGTGTATAGTTGGGGGTTCAGTATACCTGTAGCATATAGTTGGTGGATGTCCTGTATACCTGTAGTATATAGTTGGGGGTCCTGTATACCTGTAGAATATAGTTGGGGTTCCTGTATACCTGTAGTATATAGTTGGTGGAGGTCCTGTATACCTGTATTTTATACCTGTAGTATATAGGTGTGGGTCCTGTATACCTATATTTTATAGTTTGGGAAGTCCTGTATACCTGTAGTGTTTAGTTGAGGGGGTCCTGTATACCTGCAGTATATAGTTGGTGGAGGTCCTCCTGTTTACCTGTAGGGTATAGTTGAGTGGGGTCCTGTATATCTGTAGTATATAGTTGGTTGAGGTCCTGTATTACCTGTAGTGTATAATTCTTCGGGTCCTGTATACCTGCAGTACATAGTTGTTGGAGGTCCTGTATATCTGTACTATATAGTTGTGGGTCCTGTATACCTAAAGTGTATAGTTTGGAGGGTCCTGTATACCTGTAGTTTATAGTTGGGGGTCCTGTTTACCTGTAGTATATAATTGGCAGAGGTCCTGTATACCTGTAGTGTATAATTGGGGGTCCTGTATACCTGTAGTGTATAGGTGGAGGTCCTGTTTACCTGTAGTGTATAGTGTGGGGTACTGTATACCTGTAGTATATAGTTGGTTGAGGTCCTGTATTATCTGTAGTGTATAATTCTTGGGGTCCTGTATACAAGGCCGTATTTACCACTAGGCACTCGTGGTCCGGTGCCTAGGGCAGCACCAAAGAGCAGGGGGGGGGAAGGAAAAAAAAAACTTTTTTTGTTTTTATTTTTTTAGTCTCTCACTTCTCAGTCAGACTTGCCAGTAAATCTGGTGACTTTTTGAGGGGGGTAGGGGGGAGGTATGAAAAGGTCTAGTGTGGCAGTATTGTTCAGGTCTGGTATGGCTGTGACGCCTGGAGCTTTTACGGATCAATCTACCAATCCTGTGATAAGAATTCCTTCAAACAATATGCAGACGGCTCTAATCATTGATTCAATGTGGAAATTTATGTTTTAAACAGTTAAAAACCATAAAAATGTGATTCAGACAATGTTTCTACATGTAAAGAACTGCATGTGGCCGAAACCACTCTCCCCCACGATGGGGCATCTTCAGGTTTAGTGCCTAGGGCAGCAGCAGCTCTTAATACGGCCCTGCCTGTATACCTGCAGTACATAGTTGGTGGAGGTACTGTATACCTGTACTGTATAGTTGGAGGTCCTGTATACCTGTACTGTATAGTTGGAGGTCCTGTATACCTGAAGTGTATAGTTTGGAGGGTCCTGTATACCTGTAGTGTATAGTTGGGTCCTGCTTACCTGTAGTATATAGTTGGCGAAGGTCCTGTATACCTGTAGTGTATCATTGGGGGTCCTGTATACCTGTAGTGTATAGTTGGTGGAGGTCCTGTATACCTGTAGTGTATAGGTGGAGGTCCTGTTTACCTGTAGTGTACAGTTGAGTGTGGGATACTGTATACCTGTAGTATATAGTTGGTTGAGGTCCTGTATTACCTGTAGTGTATAATTCTTGGGGTCCTGTATACCTGCAGTACATAGTTGGTGGAGGTCCTGTATACTCGGAGGTCCTCTATACCTGTACTGTATAGTTTGGAGGGTCCTATATACCTGTAGTGTATAGTTGGGGCGGGGTCAGGTTTACCTGTAGTATATAGTTGGTGGAGGTCCTGTATACCTGAAGTGTATAGTTGGGGATTCTGTATACCTGTAGTATTTAGTTGGTGGAGGTCCTGTATACCTGTAGTGTATAGTTTGGGGGTTCTGTATACATGTAAAGTATAGTTGGTGAAGGTCCTGTATACCTGTAGTCTATAGTTTGGGGGGTCCTGTATATCTGTAGTGTATAGTTGGGGGTCCTGTACACCTGTATTGTATCGTTTTGGGGGTCCTGTATACCTGTAGTGTATAGTTGGTAAAGGTCTGGTATACCTGTCCTGTATAGATGAGGGGAGTCCTGTATATCTGTAGTATATAGTTGGTGGAGGTCCTCTATACTTGTAGTGTATAGGTGGAGGTCTTGTATACCTGTAGTGTATTGTTGGGTCGGGGGTCCTGTATACCTGCAGTATATAGTTGGTGGAGGTACTGAATATCTGTAGTGTATAGTTGGGGGTCCTGTATACCTGTAGTGTATAGTTGGTGGAGATCTCGTATCCTGTATACCTGTAGTGTATAGTTGGGGGTCCTGTATACCTGTAGTGTATAGCTTGGGGGGGGTCCTGTATACATGTAGTGTATAGTTGGTGGAGGTCCTATATACTTGTAGTATATAGTCGGTGGAGGTCCTGTATACCTATAGATGGGGTGGGGGTACAGGTATCTGTTGTGAGGCTGCTGCCCTAGCAACCAGATTCCTGCTCCCTGTAAAAATGAAAGTAGTAATCCTATTGGTTGCTAAGGCTTCCAACTGCCATTACTGCTGGGGAGCTGCAGCACTAATTATATCACCTGCGTGTGCAGTGTGGAGATTCTCCCATTCATATCTATGGGGTGCTCTTCCCCCTCCCCTCCTGTACATCTGGCGGGGACGGAACCTTCCCTCTAACCTTCCCGGACACCTAATGTATCTGTGGGCCAAATCTGGGGTCAAATGGTTCAGACGTTCGGAAGTCTATAGAGAACAGACAGACGTTCATTTTATGATATAGATATACACTATGTAAAATATATACACTTATACATTATATACAGGACTTATGTCCCCTGGAAGGAATCTGACTGCAGGAAATGTTAGAAAATAAAAAAATATTCAAAGCTCTGGTGCTCCCCGCGGGATCCATGCCCATGTGACCATGTACCAAACCGCCAAGGTGAGTGATTGGCTGCAGCAGTCACATGTCAGTATGGTGTGTCCTCAATCCAGGAAAGGAAACAAAGAGCTTTGGCGAGTGGTGGAGAACAGGAATATCATGCTGCAGTACTAGGGAGCACAGGGATATCATGCTGCAGTACTAGGGAGCACAGGGATATCATGCTGCAGTACTAGGGAGCACAGGGATATCATGCTGCAGCAGTAGGGAGCACAGGGATATCACGCTGCGGTACTAGGGAGCACAGGAATATGCTGCAGCGGTACTAGGGAGCAGAGGAATATCATGCTGCAGTACTAGGGAGCACAGGGATATCATGCTGCAGTACTAGGGAGCACAGGGATATCATGCTGCAGCAGTAGGGAGCACAAGAATATCATGCTGCAGTACTAGGGAGCACAGGAATATCATGCTGCAGTACTAGGGGGCACAGGAATATCATGCTGCAGTACTAGGGGGCACAGGAATATCATGCTGCAGTACTAGGGGGCACAGGAATATCATGCTGCAGTACTAGGGAGCACAGGGATATCATGCTGCAGTACTAGGGAGCACAGGAATATCATGCTGCAGTACTAGGGAGCACAGGGATATCATGCTGCAGCAGTAGGGAGCACAGGAATATCATGCAGCAGTACTAGGGAGCACAGAAATATCATGCTGCAGCAGTACTAGGGAGCACAGGGATATCATGCTGCAGTACTAGGGAGCACAGGAATATTATGCTGCAGTACTAGGGAGCACAGGAATATCATGCTGCAGTAGTAGGGAGCACGGGAATATCATGCTGCAGCAGTAGGGAGCACAGGAATATCATGCTGCAGCAGTGGGGGGCACAGGAATATCATGCTGCAGTACTAGGGAGCACAGGGATATCATGCTGCAGTACTAGGGAGACCAGGGATATCATGCTGCAGTACTAGGGAGCACAGGGATATCATGCTGCAGTACTAGGGAGAACAGGAATATCATGCTGCAGTACTAGGGAGCACAGGGACATAATGCTGCAGTAGGGAGCACAGGAATATCATGCTGCAGTACTAGGGAGCACAGGAATATCATGCTGCGGTACTAGGGAGCACAGGAATATCATGCTGCAGTACTAGGGAGCACAGGGATATCATGCTGCAGTACTAGGGAGCACAGGAATATCATGCTGCAGTACTAGGGAGCACAGGGATATCATGCTGCAGCAGTACTAGGGAGCACAGGGATATCATGCTGCAGTACTAGGGAGCACAGGAATATCATGCTGCAGTACTAGGGAGCACAGGAATATCATGCTGCAGTACTAGGGAGCACAGGGATATCATGCTGCAGTACTAGGGAGCACAGGGATATCATGCTGCAGTACTAGGGAGCACAGGAATATCATGCTGCGGTACTAGGGAGCACAGGAATATGCTGCAGCGGTACTAGGGAGCACAGGAATATCACGCAGCGGTACTAGGGAGCACAGGGATATCACGCAGCGGTACTAGGGAGCACAGGGATATCACGCAGCGGTACTAGGGAGCACCGGAATATCATGCTGCAGCAGTAGGGAACTGGCTCACAGAGGACGGGGGTCTTCCCTGGCTCACAGAGGACGGGGGTCTTCTCTGGGTCACAGAGGACGGGGGTCTTCCCTGGCTCACAGAGGACGGGGGTCTTCCCTGGCTCACAGAGGACGGGGGTCTTCCCTGGCTCACAGAGGACGGGGGTCTTCTCTGGGTCACAGAGGACGGGGGTCTTCCCTGGCTCACAGAGGACGGGGGTCTTCTCTGGGTCACAGAGGACGGGGGTCTTCCCTGGCTCACAGAGGACGGGGGTCTTCTCTGGGTCACACAGGACGGGGGTCTTCTCTGGCTCACAGAGGACGGGGGTCTTCTCTGGGTCACAGAGGAAGGGGGTCTTCCCTGGCTCACAGAGGACGGGGGTCTTCTCTGGGTCACACAGGACGGGGGTCTTCTCTGGGTCACAGAGGACGGGGGTCTTCTCTGGGTCACACAGGACGGGGGGTCTTCTCTGGGTCACACAGGACGGGGGTCTTCTCTGGGTCACAGAGGACGGGGGTCTTCTCTGGGTCACACAGGACGGGGGTCTTCTCTGGGTCACAGAGGACGGGGGTCTTCTCTGGGTCACACAGGACGGGGGTCTTCTCTGGGTCACAGAGGACGGGGGTCTTCTCTGGGTCACAGAGGACAGGGGTCTTCCCTGGCTCACAGAGGACGGGGGTCTTCCCTGGCTCACAGAGGACGGGGGTCTTCCCTGGCTCACAGAGGACGGGGGTCTTCTCTGGCTCACAGAGGACGGGGGTCTTCCCTGGCTCACAGAGGACGGGGGTCTTCCCTGGCTCACAGAGGACGGGGGTCTTCTCTGGGTCACACAGGACGGGGGTCTTCTCTGGGTCAGCGGGGATTCTTAGTCTCCGGATTCTCACGTCACTTTCAGTCATTGTGGAAAATCCTGATAGTTTTGCACAGTTTTATTACATAAAGGGGAACTCTGGTCCTTAGTGACAGTAGAAGCTGCAGAGCAGAACTCCCTCCAGTCGGGGTATAGGTAGAGGTATTAGTTATTAGATCCAGCTGTTCTCCACTGCACATATAGCACCAGCATAGTCTGTAGCATCACACAGAACCCGCCCCTGTCCCCACAATCCATCAGTCCGGTTCGGATCCCGCTGTGCCGCATCTGGGAAGGGATCTCCCATATCTCCTCACAGCCGATCACTAGTCACCAGAAGAGATCTGCCTGGGAAGGAGATTTATGGGCTGTTCAGCAACAGGAAATGAGTCACGGCATAAATGAGGGTGACACGATGTGTCGGTATAAGGCGGTGTGCATGGAGGAGGCGGCCATAACATATATAAGCACAGAGCTGTGCTACCTTATGGTGACGCTCTATTCCCTCCATATAGGGGCACTCTGACATGGTATATAAGCACAGTGCTGTTACCTTATGGTGACGCTCTATTCCCTCCATATAGGGGCACTCTGACATTTTATATAAGCACAGTGCTGTGTTACCTTATGGTGACGCTCTATTCCCTCCATATAGGGGCACTCTGACATGGTATATAAGCACAGTGCTGTGTTACCTTATGGTGACGCTCTATTCCCTCTGTATAGGGGCACTCTGACATGGTATATAATCCTGGTGCTGGGTAACCTTATAGCGACGCTCTATTCTCTCCATACATTATCACGGTAGTTATGCAGTGCTGTGCCCATTTGGCAAGCAGGAAGCAGAACGTTAAAAAGTCTCACAATTCCTTAACATTCTGCAGCAGGTGCAAATATTAGTTTTATATATATATATATCTGCCATGTATCACTGGAGCGCTATATATCACTTATATTGGGGCACTGTGTCTTGCTCTCTTATATTGGCACTGTGTATCACTATTATCAGGGCACTGTGTATCACTATTATCAGGGCACTATATATCACTATTATCGGGGCACTGTGTATCACTATTATCGGGGCACTGTGTATCACTATTATTGGGGCACTATGTATCACTATTATTGGGGCACTATATATCACTATTATCGGGGCACTGTGTATCACTATTATTGGGGCACTATATATCACTATTATCGGGGCACTGTGTATCACTATTATCGGGGCACTGTGTATCACTATTATTGGGGCACTATGTATCACTATTATTGGGGCACTATATATCACTATTATCGGGGCACTGTGTATCACTATTATTGGGGCACTATGTATCACTATTATTGGGGCACTATATATCACTATTATCGGGGCACTGTGTATCACTATTATTGGGGCACTATGTATCACTATTATTGGGGCACTATATATCACTATTATCATTACTATTATCGGGGCACTGTGTGTCACTATTATCAGGGCACTATATATCACTATTATCAGGGCACTATATATCACTATTATCGGGGCACTGTGTATCACTATTATCGGGGCACTGTGTATCACTATTATCGGGGCACTATATATCACTATTATTGGGGCACTATATATCACTATTATTGGGGCACTATGTATCACTATTATCGGGGCACTATATATCACTATTATCAGGGCACTGCATATTACTATAATCGGGGCACTGTGTACCACTATTATTGGGGCACTGTGTATCACTATTATCGGGGCACTGTGTATCACTATTATCAGGGCACTGCATATTACTATAATCGGGGCACTGTGTATCACTATTATCAGGGCACTGCATATTACTATAATCGGGGCACTGTGTATCACTATTATTGGGGCACTGTGTATCACTATTATTGGGGCACTGTGTATCACTATTATCGGGGCACTATATATCATTATTATTGGGTCACTATATATCACTATTATCGGGGCACTATATATCACTATTATTGGGGCACTATATATCACTATTATTGGGGCACTATGTATCACTATTATTGGGGCACTATATATCACTATTATTGGGGCACTATATATCACTATTATTGGGGCACTATATATCACTATTATTGGGGCACTATATATCACTATTATTGGGTAACTATATATCACTATTATTGGGGCACTATGTATCACTGTTATTGGGGCACTATATATCACTATTATTGGGGCACTATATATCACTATTATTGGGGCACTATATATCACTATTATTGGGTCACTATATATCACTATTATTGGGGCACTATGTATCACTGTTATTGGGGCACTATATATCACTATTATTGGGGCACTATATATCACTATTATTGGGGCACTATATATCACTATTATTGGGGCACTATATATCACTATTATTGGGGCACTATATATCACTATTATTGGGGCACTATATATCACTATTATTGGGGCACTATATATTACTATTATTGGGGCACTATATATCACTATTATTGGGGCACTATATATTACTATTATTGGGGCACTATATATCACTATTATTGGGGCACTATATATTACTATTATTGGGGCACTGTGCTCTCTGGGTGAAGTGAATCACCTGCAGTAATATCTGCTTGAGTTGTTCATTTTGTATATAGATTGTTTCCCTTCAGGATGTCGGCGGTAATGAGGCGGCCGTATAGTAATGTCACATTATGTCAGTTTATTAAAGCCTGAGAGCGTGGAGTGGGATGAGCTGTGTATACGGTATATACACATTACACGTGCTGGAATCACATCATAACAATGGCCGGTGGAGCGGAATGCTTTCCTCACACACATCATCTGCAACATCATTAACAAGATATACAGGTGAGATGCAGCAGAGGCAGCACCCGCTCTGCTGTTCTGATGGTAAAGTGACAGGACGGGGAGGAGAACATTGTAGTAGAAATTACTTCTGCATCAGCAGATTCATCCCGATTGTGAAGAGACATCCGCAGAGGCTCAAATCTCCAAGAATAAGGAACGGATCCGGCTGATAGCACGCCAAACAACGGCCGATGATTCTATTCTTATTGTAACAAATAACAAAATTAAAAAGAAACTATGCACAGTGGTGCCCTGGATTAGGAGTATAACCCGTTCTGGGACGGCGCTTGTAATCCAAATCACTCTTACACCAAAGCAAATTTTCCCATAAGAAATCAATGATCTGCAGACAATTGGTTCCACCCCCCAAATATACTGATTATTATTCTGAATAACATGTAGAGGAGATGAAACCATAAGAAGTAGCAGAATCTGGGATATTATAAGTTACTATACAGTATAGCAGCATGTGGTATATAATGTATAGTAACTGTATAACCCTGATAACACTGCAGCTGGATATGTGATATATAAGTTACTGTACAGTATAGCAGCATGTGGTATATAATGTATAGTAACTGTATAACCCTGATAACACAGCAGCTGGATATGTGATATATGTTACTGTACAGTATAGCAGCATGTGGTATATATAATGTATAGTAACTGTATAACCCTGATAACACAGCAGCTGGATATGTGATATATAAGTTACTGTACAGTATAGCAGCATGTGGTGTATAATGTATAGTAACTGTATAACCCTGATAACACAGCAGCTGGATATGTGATATATAAGTTACTGTACAGTATAGCAGCATGTGGTATATATAATGTATAGTAACTGTATAACCCTGATAACACAGCAGCTGGATATGTGATATATAAGTTACTGTACAGTATAGCAGCATGTGGTGTATAATGTATAGTAACTGTATAACCCTGATAACACAGCAGCTGGATATGTGATATATAAGTTACTGTACAGTATAGCAGCATGTGGTGTATAATGTATAGTAACTGTATAACCCTGATAACACAGCAGCTGGATATGTGATATATAAGTTACTGTACAGTATAGCAGCATGTGGTGTATAATGTATAGAAACTGTATAACCCTGATAACACAGCAGCTGGATATGTGATATATAAGTTACTGTACAGTATAGCAGCATGTGGTGTATAATGTATAGTAACTGTATAACCCTGATAACACAGCAGCTGGATATGATATATAAGTTACTGTACAGTATAGCAGCATGTGGTATATAATGTATAGTAACTGTATAACCCTGATAACACAGCAGCTGAATATGTGATATGTTACTGTACAGTATAGCAGCATGTGGTATATAATGTATAGTAACTGTGTAACCCTGATAACACAGCAGCTGGATATGTGATATATAAGTTACTGTACAGTATAGCAGCATGTGGTGTATAATGTATAGTAACTGTATAACCCTGATAACACAGCAGCTGGATATGTGATATATAAGTTACTATACAGTATAGCAGCATGTGGTGTATAATGTATAGTAACTATATAACCCTGATAACACAGCAGCTGGATATGTGATATGTTACTGTACAGTATAGCAGCATGTGGTATATAATGTATAGTAACTGTGTAACCCTGATAACACAGCAGCAGGATATGTGATATATAAGTTACTGTACAGTATAGCAGCATGTGGTGTATAATGTATAGTAACTGTATAACCCTGATAACACAGCAGCTGGGTATGTGATATATAAGTTACTGTACAGTATAGCAGCATGTGGTGTATAATGTATAGTAACTATATAACCCTGATAACACAGCAGCAGCTGGATATGTGATATATAAGTTACTGTACAGTATAGCAATCAGCATGTGGTATATAATGTATAGTAACTGTATAACCCTGATAACACTGCAGCTGGATGTGTGATATATAAGTTACTGTACAGTATAGCAGCATGTGGTGTATAATGTATAGTAACTGTATAACCCTGATAACACAGCAGCTGGATATGTTATATATAAGTTACTGTACAGTATAGCAGCATGTGGTGTATAATGTATAGTAACTGTATAACCCTGATAACACAGCAGCTGAATCTGTTATATTATTAGTTACTATACAGTATAGCAGCATGTGGTATATAATATATAGTAACTGTATAACCCTGATAACACAGCAGCTGGATATGATATATAAGTTACTGTACAGCATAGCAGCATGTGGTGTATAATGTATAGTAACTGTATAACCCTGATAACACAGCAGCTGGATATGATATATAAGTTACTGTACAGCATAGCAGCATGTGGTGTATAATGTATAGTAACTGTATAACCCTGATAACACAGCAGCTGGATATGTGATATATAAGTTACTGTACAGTATAGCAACCAGCATGTGGTGTATAATGTATAGTAACTGTATAACCCTGATAATACAGCAGCTGGATATGTGATATATATAAGTTACTGTACAGTATAGCAGCATGTGGTGTATAATGTATAGTAACTGTATAACCCTGATAATACAGCAGCTGGATATGTGATATATAAGTTACTGTATAATATAGCAGCATGTGGTATATAATGTATAGTAACTGTATAACCCTGATAACACAGCAGCTGCATATGTGATATATAAGTTACTGTACAGTATAGCAATCAGTATGTGGTGTATAATGTATAGTAACTGTATAACCCTGACAACACAGCAGCTGCATATGTGATATATAAGTTACTGTACAGTATAGCAATCAGCATGTGGTGTATAATGTATAATAACTGTATAACCCTGATAACACAGCAGCAGCTGGATATGTGATATATAAGTTACTGTACAGTATAGCAATCAGCATGTGGTATATAATGTATAGAAACTTTACATACAGCAGTGTGAGTGGCAGTGTATATAGATGAGTATAAGTGCAGGCACATTATAGCAGCAGTGTGTACAACTGAGTATAAGTGCAGGAACAATATAGAAGCACTGTATAGCTGAGTGTAAGTGCAGACACATTATAGCGGCTGCAGTGTGTATAGCTGAGTGGGAGTGCAGGAACATTATATCAGCAGTGTGTATAGCTGAGTGTATGTGCAGGCACATAACAGCAGCAGTGTATATAGATGAGTGTAAGTGCAGGCACAATATAGCAGCAGTGTGTACAACTGAGTATAAGTGTAGGCACAATAAAGCATTGTGTATAGCTGAGTGTAAGTTCAGGCATATTATAGCAGCTGCATTGTGTATAGCTGAGTGGGAGTGCAAGCACATTATACCAGCAGTGTGTATATCTGAGTGTCAATGCAGGCACATTACAGCAGCAGTGTGTATAGCTGAATGTGAGTGCGGGCACATTATAGCAGCAGCGTGTATAGCTGAGTGTGAGTGCAGGCACAATATAGCAGCAGTGGAGAGAATGGGAAACACAAGGACTGACAGAGACTGCAGGGAGCATGAAGGAATGAGCAGGGCAGATGTGGGCAGATACATGCAGCACTCTCTGTCCGGGGAGAGAGGGGTTACAGCAATGGAGAGATTACTTCCACAGTCCTGTCCCCTGATGTAAGCCCCAGCCTGAAGTGGATCTGCTATGATTTGGAAGGTGAGGGAGACTTCCTGGGTCACAGTACAGGGCTGTAGACCCCGCTATGCAGACCATGCCCCTCCCCCACTCCCCCTCCCAGTACAGGGAGCTCTTACACCAAAGCAATGCTCTTACACCAAGTCACTATTTTGAAAAACTATGATCCCTTATACCAAAACACTCTCAATCCAAAATACTCTTACACCAAAGGTATCACTGTATAATATATATATATATATATATATATATATATACACTGACAGCTCATACACTGTATATATAATCAGTCTTCCCATCCTGTGACTTCAACTGGAACAAAACTACAACTCCCATCATGCCCGGGCAGACGATCTGATATTTTATACAATGTGTTGTAAAAAGTCAGCAAACTCTGTAAGGGAACGTGCACACTACGGAACGGCGACGGAAAACGCATTGCGCATTCAGCAGCTTGCGAACTGTGGCGGGCGTGGGCGTCTCCTCCTGTGTCATAGACTCCATTCTATGCACGGGCGGATTCTGTGTATATATATATATATATATATATATATACACACAAACAGTGTATGGAGACATAGCAGCTAGTCTCCTGCTTCTGAGGGTGTACTATAGAGATATAGGGGAGCAGGACCCCCTCTTCTGTGTATACAGTGTATGGAGACATAGCAGCTAGTCTCCTGCTTCTGAGGGTGTACTATAGAGATATAGGGGAGCAGGACCCCCTCTTCTGTGTATATACAGTGTATGGAGACATAGCAGCTAGTCTCCTGCTTCTGAGGGTGTACTATAGAGATATATGGGAGCAGGACCCCCTCTTCTGTATATACAGTGTATGGAGACATAACAGCTAGTCTCCTGCTTCTGGGGGTGTACTATAGAGATATAGGGGAGCAGGACCCCCTCTTCTGTGTATACAGTGTATGGAGACATAGCAGCTAGTCTCCTGCTTCTGGGGGTGTACTATAGAGATATAGGGGAGCAGGACCCCCTCTTCTGTATATACAGTGTATGGAGACATAGCAGCTAGTCTCCTGCTTCTGAGGGTGTACTATAGAGATATATGGGAGCAGGACCCCCTCTTCTGTATATACAGTGTATGGAGACACCATAGCAGCTAGTCTCCTGCTTCTGGGGGTGTACTATAGAGATATATGGGAGCAGGACCCCCTCTTCTGTGTATACAGTGTATGGAGACATAGCAGCTAGTCTCCTGCTTCTGAGGGTGTACTATAGAGATATAGGGGAGCAGGACCCCCTCTTCTGTGTATACAGTGTATGGAGACATAGCAGCTAGTCTCCTGCTTCTGAGGGTGTACTATAGAGATATAGGGGAGCAGGACCCCCTCTTCTGTGTATACAGTGTATGGAGACATCATAGCAGCTAGTCTCATGCTTCTGGGGGTGTACTATAGAGATATAGGGGAGCAGGACCCCCTCTTCTGTATATACAGTGTATGGAGACATAGCAGCTAGTCTTCTGCTTCTGGGGGTGTACTATAGAGATATAGGGGAGCAAGACCCCCTCTTCTGTATATACAGTGTATGGAGACACCATAACAGCTAGTCTCCTGCTTCTGGGGGTGTACTATAGAGATATAGGGGAGCAGGACCCCCTCTTCTGTATATACAGTGTATGGAGACACCATAACAGATCGTCTCCTGCTTCTGAGGGTGTACTATAGAGATATAGGGGAGCAGGACCCCCTCTTCTGTATATACAGTGTATGGAGACAGCAGCTAGTCTCCTGCTTCTGAGGGTGTACTATAGAGATATAGGGGAGCAGGACCCCCTCTTCTGTGTATATACAGTGTATGGAGACACCATAACAGCTAGTCTCCTGCTTCTGAGGGTGTACTATAGAGATATAGGGGAGCAGGACCCCCTCTTCTGTGTATACAGTGTATGGAGACATCATAGCAGCTAGTCTCCTGCTTCTGAGGGTGTACTATAGAGATATAGGGGAGCAGGACCCCCTCTTCTGTATATACAGTGTATGGAGACATAGCAGCTAGTCTCCTGCTTCTGAGGGTGTACTATAGAGATATAGGGGAGCAGGACCCCCTCTTCTGTGTATATAGTGTATGGAGACATAGCAGCTAGTCTCCTGCTTCTGAGGGTGTACTATAGAGATATAGGGGAGCAGGACCCCCTCTTCTGTATATACAGTGTATGGAGACATAGCAGCTAGTCTCCTGCTTCTGAGGGTGTACTATAGAGATATAGGGGAGCAGGACCCCCTCTTCTGTATATACAGTGTATGGAGACATAGCAGCTAGTCTCCTTCTTCTGAGGGTGTACTATAGAGATATAGGGGAGCAGGACCCCCTCTTCTGTATATACAGTGTATGGAGACATAACAGCTAGTCTCCTGCTTCTGAGGGTGTACTATAGAGATATAGGGGAGCAGGACCCCCTCTTCTGTATATACAGTGTATGGAGACATCATAGCAGCTAGTCTCCTGCTTCTGGGGGTGTACTATAGAGATATAGGGGAGCAGGACCCCCTCTTCTGTATATACAGTGTATGGAGACATAGCAGCTAGTCTCCTGCTTCTGAGGGTGTACTATAGAGATATAGGGGAGCAGGACCCCCTCTTCTGTATATACAGTGTATGGAGACATAACAGCTAGTCTCCTGCTTCTGAGGGTGTACTATAGAGATATAGGGGAGCAGGACCCCCTCTTCTGTATATACAGTGTATGGAGACATCATAGCAGCTAGTCTCCTGCTTCTGGGGGTGTACTATAGAGATATAGGGGAGCAGGACCCCCTCTTCTGTATATACAGTGTATGGAGACATAGCAGCTAGTCTCCTGCTTCTGAGGGTGTACTATAGAGATATAGGGGAGCAGGACCCCCTCTTCTGTATATATACAGTGTATGGAGACACCATAACAGCTAGTCTTCTGCTTCTGAGGGTGTACTATAGAGATATAGGGGAGCAGGACCCCCTCTTCTGTATATATACAGTGTATGGAGACATCATAGCAGCTAGTCTCCTGCTTCTGGGGGTGTACTATAGAGATATAGGGGAGCAGGACCCCCTCTTCTGTATATACAGTGTATGGAGACATAGCAGCTAGTCTCCTGCTTCTGAGGGTGTACTATAGAGATATAGGGGAGCAGGACCCCCTCTTCTGTATATATACAGTGTATGGAGACACCATAACAGCTAGTCTTCTGCTTCTGAGGGTGTACTATAGAGATATAGGGGAGCAGGACCCCCTCTTCTGTATATATACAGTGTATGGAGACATCATAGCAGCTAGTCTCCTGCTTTTGAGGGTGTACTATAGAGATATAGGGGAGCAGGACCCCCTCTTCTGTATATATACAGTGTATGGAGACATAGCAGCTAGTCTCATGCTTCTGAGGGTGTAGTATAGGGATATAGGGGGGCAGGACCCCCTCTTCTGTATATACAGTGTATGGAGACACCATAGCAGCTAGTCTCCTGCTTCTGGGGGTGTACTATAGAGATATAGGGGAGCAGGACCCCCTCTTCTGTCCTGCGGTCCATTTGGCAGTTATTGTCCTAAAAAAATACTTTTAAATTTGAAGCCCCGTGCACCACCCCTCCGTTTCTTCTCCCCACCATCTTCATCATTAGGAATGCCACTGGAACATTTTCTCCATGCTGAACACTGCACAGGTCCTTAACGATCCAGCCCATGTGCTGGGCTGCCACAGGTGGGGAATAGGAGACAATCTGCCTGGAGCATTCCTAATGATGAGGAAGGTGGGGAGGAGGGACGGAGGGGTGGTGCAAAGTTAGGGCACAGATACTCCGACACCTGCCGAACGGATCGCAGGACAGATGTTGGATTAAAAGCAGCTATCCGAAGGTACAAGTGGTTTTGGGGGGTCAGATTGTGGGTACAGAGTCACTTTAAAGCGTCTTCTCCAGATCCGGTTGTCGGTAATAGACACATGGAGACTTCTCCTGGCCGGCTTCCTGTCTTCCTTCTACTTCAAATGTCTTCTCCAGATCCCGGTGTCCATTATGGAGACAAGGAGGCTTTTCCTGGCCGGCATCCTTTCCTCCTTCCACTTGAAGTGTCTTTTCCAGATCCTGCTGATGGTCATGGACACAAGGAGGCTTCTCCTGGCCGCCTTTAGAGATGAGCGAACCAGACGGATTTCTGGTTCGTATGGCATTGGCTGTATCCCAGGCGTTCCTTACGATGTATCCACCCGCTGGAGGGAGCAGGCAGCGGGAGTCAGTCGCCGAGATTTCTGATTCATACGAACCAGAAATCCGTCTGGTTTGCTCATCTCTAGCCGGCTTCTCACCCTCCTCCCATTTAAAGTGTCTTCTCCAGATCCCAGTGACGGTCATGGAAACAAGGAGGCTTCTCCTGGCCGGCTTCAAGTCCTCCTTCCACTAGAAGTGTTTTCTCCAGATCATGGACACATGAAGGCTTCTCCTGGCCGGCTTCCTCTCCTCTACTTCCAAGTGTCTTCTCCAGATCCTGGTCACAGTCATGTGCACAAGGAGGCCTTTCCTGGCCAGCTTCCTGCCCTCCTTTCACTTGAAGTGTTTTCTTCAGATCCCAGTGACAGTCATGGACACAAGGAGGCTTCTCCTGGCCGGCTTCCCACCCTCCTTCCACTTGAAGTGTGGCTTGTGGCGGTGTCTTCAGAGAAGGTGGGCTGTGGGCTTCCATGGCTTTGTTCACAGGATAACAATTCATGTGGAATAAAAAGCAGTTAAACTGTCCGGAATTAAATCCCCCCTTGTGCCCACCATAGCGGAGTGGATAGGTGAACTCAGGGACCTTGGCAGAATGGAGGAATTGGTGGCTGAGGCCCATGATAGATCAGACAAATTCGAAAAAGTGTGGTTTCCTTGGCGCCTATACATGGACTCTGAGGAGTTTCTGGCTCTTATACGATAGCCCCTGGCGTGCGGGGGCTCTGGGTTTTAAGGCTGCTAAGCTGTACCGGCGATGGTGTCCATTCCCCCACCCCATGCCCTCTTCTTCTCCCTCTCCACTTTACCCTTATCTCTTACCTTCCTTTCTTACATTCTCTAACCTTTTTCTTGGAGTTTGCACTTCTATAGTTGTTATCTTATGCTGTTTTCTTATGGTGTCCTTGGGCACCCTGCCTTGTTCTTATGCCTGTTGACGGTTTCTACAAATTCCTTTTGTTATACTGAAAATCTGACACCGTGTGACTTGCAGGTCACGTTTTGTTGCTTGATTACTGAATCTGTATCTGTTACCTGTGCACGATTGTCAATAAAATCAGATTACACATAAACTGTCCGGAATTAGATGTGAGCAGCGCTGATCCCTCCCCCGTCCTATCATGTCTCATTAGACATCACTTTGCTAATTACAGAGGTGTCGTTACAATAAGACGTTCCACAGCGTCAGCCTCCCTGATCTCAGCCTCCCTGATCCCAGCCCTAGCCTCCCTGATCCCAGCCCCAGCCTCCCCGATCGCAGCCTCAGCCTCCCTGATCCCAGCCCTAGCCTCCCTGATCCCAGCCTCCCCGATCGCAGCCTCAGCCTCCCTGATCCCAGCCCCAGCCTCCCCGATCGCAGCCTCAGCCTCCCTGATCCCAGCCCTAGCCTCCCTGATCCCAGCCTCCCCGATCGCAGCCTCAGCCTCCCTGATCCCAGCCCTAGCCTCCCTGATCCCAGCCTCCCCGATCGCAGCCTCAGCCTCCCTGATCCCAGCCCCAGCCTCCCCGATCGCAGCCTCAGCCTCCCTGATCCCAGCCCTAGCCTCCCTGATCGCAGCCTCAGCCTCCCTGATCCCAGCCCTAGCCTCCCTGATCCCAGCCCTAGCCTCCCTGATCCCAGCCCTAGCCTCCCTGATCCCAGCCTCAGCCTCCCTGATCCCAGCCCTAGCCTCCCTGATCCCAGCCTCAGCCTCCCTGATCGCAGCCTCAGTCTCTGCTGGTTTTCATTTCTTACAGATAACCCAAAGGGAGGAAAAAGGAGGAAATAAATAAATATAAATGTATAAATTAAAATCATATATCATTTTTGGCTTCTTTGCAGCGCTGACATCATATACCAACCTGTCTCTTTCCAGCTGCGGCATGACTACAACCCCCATCATGTGCCAGTCTGGGCATTCATGTAGGGTAGATATAGT
Source organism: Dendropsophus ebraccatus (assembly GCA_027789725.1). Classification (NCBI taxonomy): domain Eukaryota; kingdom Metazoa; phylum Chordata; class Amphibia; order Anura; family Hylidae; genus Dendropsophus; species Dendropsophus ebraccatus. The sequence continues at coordinate 1,328,762 of JAQFWZ010000011.1, forward strand.
TATGAGGTTGTGCAGCAGCTGGAGAGCCGCAGGTTGGGGGACAGACAGCTGCAGCCACAGACTATAGGATACCATTGTTGATACGGCCGTTGTGTCTTGGGACCTGGATGGATCTTTGTACAATACACAGGCCCCTCAGCTGTGGCCCCTGAGAGGGGAGCAGCGTCAGCAGCTTCAGGTACAGCCTGTATATGAGCACAATGCTGGTAATCCTGTGACCTAGATGTGGATGACCTCCCCGAGCCCCAGATCTTACAGGGAGGTCAGACGGAGACTCTGTCTATGACAAGAGGGTTATTCTCTCACATAAATGAACATCGCTCAGACAGGAGAAAGCTAACAACGTCCCAGGGCGGAGGAGAAGAGGACAATACACTGCACGGACACCCACCATACATCAGTCATAGCATAGCATACCCCCAAACATGTACGATAGATAGATAGATAGATAGATAGATAGATAGATAGATAGATAGATAGATAGGAGATAGGAGATAGATAGGTAGATAGATAGGAGATAGATAGGAGATAGATAGGAGATAGATAGATAGATAGATAGATAGATAGATAGATAGATAGGAGATAGATAGATAGGAGATAGATAGATAGATAGATAGATAGATAGATAGATAGATAGGAGATAGATAGATAGATAGATAGATAGATAGATAGATAGATAGATAGATAGGAGATAGATAGATAGATAGATAGGAGATAGATAGATAGGAGATAGATAGATAGATAGATAGATAGATAGATAGATAGATAGGAGATAGATAGATAGATAGATAGATAGATAGATAGGAGATAGATAGATAGATAGATAGATAGGAGATAGATAGGAGATAGATAGATAGGAGATAGATAGATAGATAGATAGATAGATAGATAGATAGATAGATAGGAGATAGATAGATAGATAGGAGATAGATAGGAGATAGGAGATAGATAGATAGATAGATAGATAGATAGATAGATAGATAGATAGATAGATAGATAGATAGGAGATAGATAGGAGATAGGAGATAGATAGATAGATAGATAGATAGATAGATAGATAGATAGATAGATAGGAGATAGATAGATAGATAGATAGGAGATAGATAGATAGATAGATAGGAGATAGATAGGAGATAGATAGATAGGAGATAGATAGGAGATAGGAGATAGATAGATAGATAGATAGATAGATAGATAGATAGATAGATAGGAGATAGATAGATAGATAGATAGATAGGAGATAGATAGATAGGAGATAGATAGATAGATAGATAGATAGATAGATAGATAGATAGGAGATAGATAGATAGATAGATAGATAGATAGATAGATAGATAGATAGATAGATAGGAGATAGATAGGAGATAGATAGGAGATAGATAGGAGATAGATAGGAGATAGATAGATAGGAGATAGATAGATAGATAGATAGATAGGAGATAGATAGATAGGAGATAGATAGATAGATAGATAGGAGATAGATAGATAGATAGGAGATAGATAGATAGATAGATAGATAGATAGATAGATAGATAGATAGATAGATAGATAGGAGATAGATAGATAGATAGATAGATAGATAGATAGATAGATAGATAGGAGATAGGTAGATAGATAGATAGATAGATAGATAGATAGGAGATAGATAGATAGATAGGAGATAGATAGATAGGAGATAGATAGATAGATAAATCCAAGAATTTTGCGGCACATCCGTATAGTGAAAAAAAGTTGTGGTATTTATTGGTACATCAAAAAGCAAGTGCAACGTTTCAGTCTCATCTCGAGACCTTTCTCAAGCAAATACAAACAGTAACTCCTCTCCTTTTATAGTGTGTAGCAAATCATGATTAACAGGTGATTAGAAGTGAGTGATACAAATCTGGTGCATAAAATAGTGATAAATAAGGTTCTATATACTGAACAAATTATGAGATGTGATTACATATGATACACTCAGTGTGTTATACATTCATATGTGTAAAAGTATATTTAAAATCAGACGGCGGAGTTGGCTTCCACTTGTCACTGCTCTATCAGTTAAAGCAAAAAAAAAAAACAGGCATAAATAGCATATTCACAGTAAGTGCCCAGTCTTGAATATCTGTATCATAGACTGTCTTAGAAAAGTCACTGTGAAATAATCCTCAGGGAAAGTCCGTTGTCAGAACGTCAGAATGTAAAAAAAAACGCATTGGTCCGTAGACGTCTGAATAGTGTTCAGTCAGGTCAGCGGGGTAGATCTTGGAACTCCTTCCTTTGAATAGCAGGTTATCCGGCTTGAGAGCCATGCGCCCCTGAGCTTCAAAGGCACATAGCACTCATTACAACGCGTATCTCAACTGAGACCACACTGTGGCTCAGGAGATACCCGGTGAAGTCGCCCAAACACATATGCTAAATGTTGATCACCCCTACACCCATGTATTGTAGAACTACAAAACGGCTGAATCCCTTGCTCAATGTGAACATGTTCCTACTGACTTCAGCAGTGATTTGCGGTAAGCCTCCTCCGCCGTGTTCCATAATTTCTGTAACAAAAGAAAAGGAGAAAGGATATAAGTAAAAAGGTATAACAGAGCTTCTAAGGCAGGTATCATGAGGTTGCTGGACACACTCCCACTATACAGCAAGCCATCATTTGTACATTTTTGTTGTTATTTTAAATTCAACATTAAGGCCATTGGGCTGGAGTGTATTTAATTTATGAATCCAGAGTAATTCCCTTTTTTTTAGCATAGTGATTCTGTCACCTCCTCTCTTAGGAGAAGGAATATGATCAATAATCATGAATTGTAAATCTTTCTCGCAGTGCCCCTTCTCAGTAAAATGTTTAGGAACAGGCAAGTCTTTTTTATGGCTTCGGATGGAGTACCTGTGCTGGTTTAGCCGTGTACGCATGTCCCAGGTTGTCTCCCCCACGTATAACAGCTTACATGGGCACCACAACACGTACACAACCCAGCTAGAAGTGCAGGTAAGGTAACATTTGATATTATAAGTCCTCCCCGTACCGGGATGTATGAACTGAGTGCCTTTCTGCATGTATGTGCAGCTCACACATTGTCTACATGGGAAACAACCTTTATTTTTTACCATTAAGAATGAATGTCCCTTTCTGCTGTCCTGTTTTGAAACATCACTCCTTACCAGTTTGTCCCTGAGGTTCTTGTTTCTCCGATATGACATTAACGGTGGAGTCTGAAAATCAGGAATCATGTGAAAACTGTTTTTAATGACACCCCAGTGTCGTCTGATGACATCAGCTATTTTAGGAGATAAATCGCTATAGGTTGACACAAAAGGGATTCTCCTAGGGGTTTCCCTGTGTATGGCAGTATGTTGACCAGTGTCACCCAGTACCTTGTTTTTGTGTCTTTCTAGTAATTGTTGGGGATAACCCCTACTCCTAAACTCACTAGTCATGGTTTTGATTGTTTTTTTGTAGTCTCTCAGATGAATCTGTGATCCTCTGTGCTCTCAGCATCTGGCTGTACGGTAAACTCCGTACCATTGGACGTGGATGACAACTGTTGAAATGTAAGCACATATTCACATCCGTCTGTTTTCTGTAAATGTCAGTTTGTATATGATGGTCAGAAACTGAGATATTGACATCCAAAAAGTGGATTATGTCCCTTGAGTATGTGAGAGTGAATTTTATACTGCCTTCAATGCTGTTCAAAAAGTTGTGAAATTCAAATAATTCTTGTTCATTGCCCATCCATATAAAGCAAATATCATCTATGAATCTCCACCACCCCAGCACTTGGCTGAAGTGGTGGGATCCATAGATGTGTTGTTCCTCCATCATTGCCACAAAAGCAACCTATAGCGATTTATCTCCTAAAATAGCTGATGTGATCAGACGACACTGGGGTGTCATTAAAAACAGTTTTCACATGATTCCTGATTTTCAGACTCCACCGTTAATGTCATATCGGAGAAACAAGAACCTCAGGGACAAACTGGTAAGGAGTGATGTTTCAAAACAGGACAGCAGAAAGGGACATTCATTCTTAATGGTAAAAAATAAAGGTTGTTTCCCATGTAGACAATGTGTGAGCTGCACATACATGCAGAAAGGCACTCAGTTCATACATCCCGGTACGGGGAGGACTTATAATATCAAATGTTACCTTACCTGCACTTCTAGCTGGGTTGTGTACGTGTTGTGGTGCCCATGTAAGCTGTTATACGTGGGGGAGACAACCTGGGACATGCGTACACGGCTAAACCAGCACAGGTACTCCATCCGAAGCCATAAAAAAGACTTGCCTGTTCCTAAACATTTTACTGAGAAGGGGCACTGCGAGAAAGATTTACAATTCATGATTATTGATCATATTCCTGCTCCTAAGAGAGGAGGTGACAGAATCACTATGCTAAAAAAAAGGGAATTACTCTGGATTCATAAATTAAATACACTCCAGCCCAATGGCCTTAATGTTGAATTTAAAATAACAACAAAAATGTACAAATGATGGCTTGCTGTATAGTGGGAGTGTGTCCAGCAACCTCATGATACCTGCCTTAGAAGCTCTGTTATACCTTTTTACTTATATCCTTTCTCCTTTTCTTTTGTTACAGAAATTATGGAACACGGCGGAGGAGGCTTACCGCAAATCACTGCTGAAGTCAGTAGGAACATGTTCACATTGAGCAAGGGATTCAGCCGTTTTGTAGTTCTACAATACATGGGTGTAGGGGTGATCAACATTTAGCATATGTGTTTGGGCGACTTCACCGGGTATCTCCTGAGCCACAGTGTGGTCTCAGTTGAGATACGCGTTGTAATGAGTGCTATGTGCCTTTGAAGCTCAGGGGCGCATGGCTCTCAAGCCGGATAACCTGCTATTCAAAGGAAGGAGTTCCAAGATCTACCCCGCTGACCTGACTGAACACTATTCAGACGTCTACGGACCAATGCGTTTTTTTTTACATTCTGACGTTCTGACAACGGACTTTCCCTGAGGATTATTTCACAGTGACTTTTCTAAGACAGTCTATGATACAGATATTCAAGACTGGGCACTTACTGTGAATATGCTATTTATGCCTGTTTTTTTTGCTTTAACTGATAGAGCAGCGACAAGTGGAAGCCAACTCCGCCGTCTGATTTTAAATATACTTTTACACATATGAATGTATAACACACTGAGTGTATCATATGTAATCACATCTCATAATTTGTTCAGTATATAGAACCTTATTTATCACTATTTTATGCACCAGATTTGTATCACTCACTTCTAATCACCTGTTAATCATGATTTGCTACACACTATAAAAGGATAGGAGTTACTGTTTGTATTTGCTTGAGAAAGGTCTCGAGATGAGACTGAAACGTTGCACTTGCTTTTTGATGTACCAATAAATACCACAACTTTTTTTCACTATACGGATGTGCCGCAAAATTCTTGGATTTATTTAGTGGAGATTTTTATCCAATCTCCGTTGCTTGGCACTCCAGCACTGGAACTGGGAGTGCGCTCTATTGTGGCCATTAGATAGATAGATAGATAGGAGATAGATAGATAGATAGATAGATAGATAGATAGATAGATGATAGATAGATAGGAGATAGATAGATAGATAGATAGATAGATAGATAGATAGGAGATAGATAGATAGGAGATAGATAGATAGATAGATAGATAGGAGATAGATAGATAGGAGATAGATAGATAGGAGATAGATAGATAGATAGGAGATAGATAGGAGATAGATAGATAGATAGATAGATAGATAGATAGATAGATAGATAGGAGATAGATAGATAGGAGATAGATAGATAGATAGGAGATAGATAGATAGATAGATAGATAGATAGATAGATAGGAGATAGATAGGAGATAGATAGATAGAAGATAGATAGATAGATAGATAGATAGATAGATAGATAGATAGATAGAAGATAGATAGAAGATAGATAGATAGATAGGAGATAGATAGGAGATAGATAGATAGATAGGAGATAGATAGATAGATAGATAGATAGGAGATAGATAGATAGATAGATAGATAGGAGATAGATAGATAGATAGGAGATAGATAGATAGATAGATAGATAGATAGATAGATAGATAGATAGGAGATAGATAGGAGATAGATAGATAGATAGATAGATAGATAGATAGAAGATAGATAGATAGATAGATAGAAGATAGATAGATAGATAGATAGATAGATAGATAGATAGATAGATAGGAGATAGATAGATAGATAGATAGATAGATAGAAGATAGATAGATAGATAGATAGATAGAAGATAGATAGATAGATAGATAGATAGATAGATAGATAGATAGATAGATAGGAGATAGATAGGAGATAGATAGATAGATAGATAGGAGATAGATAGATAGATAGGAGATAGATAGATAGATAGATAGATAGATAGATAGATAGATAGATAGATAGATAGATAGATAGGAGATAGATAGGAGATAGATAGATAGATAGATAGATAGATAGATAGATAGATAGATAGAAGATAGATAGATAGATAGAAGATAGAAGATAGATAGATAGATAGATAGATAGATAGATAGATAGATAGATAGATAGGAGATAGATAGGAGATAGATAGATAGATAGATAGAAGATAGATAGATAGATAGATAGAAGATAGATAGATAGATAGATAGATAGATAGATAGGAGATAGATAGATAGATAGATAGATAGATAGATAGATAGATAGAAGATAGATAGATAGATAGATAGAAGATAGATAGATAGATAGATAGATAGATAGATAGATAGATAGATAGATAGGAGATAGATAGGAGATAGATAGATAGATAGATAGATAGATAGATAGATAGATAGATAGATAGGAGATAGATAGATAGATAGGAGATAGATAGATAGATAGATAGATAGATAGATAGATAGATAGATAGATAGGAGATAGATAGGAGATAGATAGATAGATAGATAGATAGATAGATAGATAGATAGATAGAAGATAGATAGATAGATAGATAGAAGATAGATAGATAGATAGATAGATAGATAGATAGATAGGAGATAGATAGATAGATAGATAGATAGATAGATAGATAGATAGATAGGAGATAGATAGGAGATAGATAGATAGATAGAAGATAGATAGATAGATAGATAGGAGATAGATAGATAGATAGATAGATAGATAGATAGATAGATAGATAGATAGAAGATAGATAGATAGATAGATAGATAGATAGATAGGAGATAGATAGATAGATAGATAGATAGGAGACAGATAGATAGATAGATAGATAGATAGATAGATAGATAGGAGATAGATAGGAGATAGATAGATAGATAGATAGATAGGAGATAGATAGATAGGAGATAGATAGATAGATAGATAGATAGATAGATAGATAGATAGATAGGAGATAGATAGATAGATAGGAGATAGATAGATAGATAGATAGATAGATAGATAGATAGATAGATAGATAGGAGATAGATAGATAGATAGGAGATAGATAGATAGATAGATAGATAGATAGATAGATAGATAGGAGATAGATAGATAGGAGATAGATAGATAGATAGGAGATAGATAGATAGATAGATAGATAGATAGATAGATAGGAGATAGATAGATAGATAGATAGATAGATAGATAGATAGATAGGAGACAGATAGATAGATAGATAGATAGGAGATAGATAGATAGATAGATAGATAGATAGATAGATAGGAGATAGATAGATAGAGAGATAGATAGGAGATAGATAGATAGATAGAAGATAGATAGATAGGAGATAGATAGATAGATAGATAGATAGATAGATAGGAGATAGATAGATAGATAGATAGATAGATAGATAGGAGATAGATAGATAGGAGATAGATAGATAGATAGATAGATAGGAGATAGATAGATAGATAGATAGATAGATAGGAGATAGATAGATAGATAGATAGATAGATAGATAGGAGATAGATAGGAGATAGATAGATAGATAGATAGATAGATAGATAGATAGATAGATAGGAGATAGATAGGAGATAGATAGATAGGTAGGTAGATAGATAGGAGATAGATAGATAGATAGATAGATAGATAGATAGATAGATAGATAGATAAATAGGAGATAGATAGATAGATAGATAGGAGATAGATAGGAGATAGATAGATAGGTAGGTAGATAGATAGGAGATAGATAGATAGATAGATAGATAGATAGATAGATAGATAGATAGATAGATAGGAGATAGATAGATAGATAGATAGGAGATAGGGATATAGATAGATAGATAGATAGATAGATAGATAGGAGATAGATAGATAGGAGATAGATAGATAGATAGGAGATAGATAGATAGATAGATAGATAGATAGATAGATAGATAGATAATCCACTCGTATTACCAGCGGCACCACCATTCAGTTTCAGAGTCCGAGTGCCAGCCGGATAGTATCTGACCCACGATACCAATAGCTAAACAATAAACAATGTCCAGCAGCACTTCAAGTGAAAAAATCTTCAGTGGTTTATTCCATAAACGTCATAAAAAACATAGGTGCAGCACAGCAAATTAACAGGGATATGATGCGACGTTTCGGTGGCCTCCGCCACCTTTTTCAAGCATACCCATCCAGTGAACAACTTCCTTTTTATACATGTGTGCAAAATTAACACGCCTACTAATTAGTTCATGCAAATGTTGTGCAGACTCTTTACTAGTGATCCACCCCTAGTGGCTAGGGTACGCCTCCTCTAATCTGGCGTACTACACTTAACATTTAATTCATTATATGCATTCCATATCGTGAAAAAATTCCATGGGGGCTGGGTTCACACTATGTATATTTGAGGCTGTATTTGGTCCTCATGTCAGGTCCTCATAGCAACCAAAACCAGGAGTGGATTGAAAACACAGAAAGGATCTGTTCACACAATGTTGAAATTGAGTGGATGGCCGTCATATAACGGTGAATAACTGCCATTATTTCAATATAACAGCCGTTGTTTTAAAATAACAGCAAAAATTTGCCATTAAATGATGGCCATCCACTCAATTACAACATTATGTGAACATAGCCTTTCTGTGTTTTCAATCCACTCCTGGTTTTGGTTGCTATACAGCCTCACAAATACAGCCTCAAATATACATAGTGTGAACCCAGCCTAATTAAATTGTAAAGTTCAGTGCTCTCCAATAAGTGATAACAACCTGTTAAAAAAAGGCTTGAATATAGGTTGCAGAGTATTTCATGCTCAATTACATAGATTGCTTCAAATACCGCAGCGTCTGAACTCACCACCTCAACTGAATCGGACTTCGGGAATTAGTTACAAGGTGAGAGTCCATGTAATGATATAGCGATCATCACCCTCAGTATCACTTCGGACCATCCAGGGGACATACTCATAAACGTAAATAGTTACACTATCGTTTGGCACAGGTCACATGTTCTGGACGAATAACCCCGGAAATCTTCCCTGCAGCAAACCGCTACTAAGGTTGACATCCATCTGGTTCATGACGTCCACATCTGCTCCGGCCGTATAAGCCTCTCCAGGATGTTGTATACGATTTGTACAAGAAAAACGCACGTCCCTCCGGTCCATGTGAACACTGCTTTAGAGGCTGTTACACTCATTTTCCCGTCCTAGTGGTGGTGAGTTCATCTGCCAGGGTTAACAAGTGAAAATTCTTATCTGTGAGAAAATAAGAAAGAAAAGATTAATAACAAATACTCAGAAGTTGTTACATATATAGATACTGTTAGAGAAGACATTCAATTTGGGATCATATGGGGAATTGTTCACCTTCTTACATGTTTAGTAGTTTTATATTCTACATTAAGGCCCCAAGGTCCCAGTGCTTCAGTGTCAAAAATCCATTTTAATTCTCTCTTTTTTAATATTAGAATTCTATCACCACCTTTTTCCGATGGTGGAATATGATCCACAATCATACACTTCAGATCCCTTTCATTGTGTCCTGCATCAGAGAAATGTTTGGAGACTGGTAAGTCTTGTTTTTTGGATCTTATTGTGTATCGATGTTGGTTCATCCTAGTTTTAAAATCATAACTAGTTTCACCAACATAGATTTTGTTGCACGGGCACCACAATATGTACACTACCCAATCTGAGTTACACGTTAAGTAGTGATTGATGTTGTACTCCAAGCCAGTCTGGGGATGTACAAATTTTGGTCCTTTTACCATGTATTTACAATTAATACAATTCAAGCAAGGGTATGAACCTGTTTTTTTCTTATGTGTCAAAGAAGTTTGTGTTACACTTTTTTTACTAACATCAGTTTTTACTATTCTGTCTCTCAGATTCGGCACTCGTCTATAGGAATTCAGCGGGGGTGTCTGGAACTCAGGAACCTGTGGGTAAGTATCCCTGATGATATACCAGTATTTATTGACAATTCTTGTAATTTTGGGAGAAAAATGTGTATAAGTTGTGATGAACGGAATTCTTTGTACCTTTTGCTGTTTAGGTTGTTCTTCTAATAATTTCCTTCTATCTAACTGTGTCACCTCTTCTCTACTTTGTTGTATGACCCTTTTCGGGTAACCCCTGTCTTGAAACTGTTTAGACATTACATTAAGGGATTTCTGTAAATCCTCAGCTTGTTCTGTTATTCTAAATGCCCTAAGCATCTGACTTTTTGGGAGTGAATCCTTCATTTTTGGTGGATGACAACTTTGATATTGTAGAATGTTATTGCAGTCTGTGTCTTTCACATATAGTTTTGTTGTCAGTTTGTCATTTTGTTTGGTCACAGTCACATCTAGATAATGGATAGACGTCATGTCACATGTCATAGTGAATTTGATCGTGTTGTCTATTGTGTTTAGATACTTCATGAATTCCTGCAGTGCACCCATCTCACCGGTCCATATCATAAACACGTCATCGATAAAGCGAAACGTCGCATCATATCCTTGTTAATTTGCTGTGCTGCACCTATGTTTTTTATGACGTTTATGGAATAAACCACTGAAGATTTTTTCACTTGAAGTGCTGCTGGACATTGTTTTTTGTTTTTTATTTATTAGATAGATAGATAGATAGATAGATAGATAGATAGGAGATAGATAGATAGATAGATAGATAGATAGGAGATAGATAGATAGGAGATAGATAGATAGATAGATAGATAGATAGATAGATAGGAGATAGATAGGAGATAGATAGGAGATAGATAGGAGATAGATAGGAGATAGATAGATAGGAGATAGATAGATAGATAGATAGGAGATAGATAGATAGGAGATAGATAGATAGATAGATAGATAGATAGATAGATAGATAAGAGATAGATAGGGAGATAGATAGATAGATAGATAGATAGGAGATAGAAAGATAGGAGATAGATAGATAGGAGATAGATAGATAGGAGATAGATAGGAGATAGATAGGAGATAGATAGATAGATAGATAGATAGATAGGAGATAGATAGATAGGAGCTAGATAGATAGATAGATAGAAGATAGATAGGAGATAGATAGATAGGAGATAGATAGGAGATAGATAGATAGATAGATAGATAGATAGATAGATAGATAGATAGGAGATAGATAGATAGATAGATAAATAGATAGATAGATAGGAGATAGATAGATAGATAGATAGATAGATAGATAGGAGATAGATAGGAGATAGATAGATAGATATATAGATAGGAGATAGATAGGAGATAGATAGATAGATAGATAGATAGGAGATAGATAGATAGGAGATAGATAGGAGATAGATAGATAGGAGATACATAGATAGGAGATAGATAGATAGGAGATAGATAGATAGATAGATAGATAGATAGATAGATAGGAGATAGATAGATAGATAGATAGATAGATAGATAGGAGATAGATAGATAGATAGATAGGAGATAGATAGATAGGAGATAGATAGGAGATAGATAGATAGGAGATACATAGATAGATAGATAGATAGATAGATAGATAGATAGATAGATAGGAGATAGATAGATAGATAGATAGATAGATAGATAGATAGATAGATAGGAGATAGGAGACAGATAGATAGATAGATAGATAGATAGATAGATAGGAGATAGATAGATAGATAGATAGATAGATAGGAGATAGATAGATAGGAGATAGATAGGAGATAGATAGATAGATAGATAGATAGATAGATAGATAGATAGATAGGAGATAGATAGATAGATAGATAGATAGGAGATAGATAGATAGATAGATAGATAGATAGATAGATAGATAGATAGATAGATAGGAGATAGGAGATAGATAGATAGATAGATAGATAGATAGGAGATAGATAGATAGGAGATAGATAGGAGATAGATAGATAGATAGGAGATAGATAGATAGGAGATAGATAGATAGATAGATAGGAGATAGATAGATAGATAGATAGATAGAAAGATAGGAGATAGATAGATAGATAGATAGATAGGAGATAGATAGATAGATAGATAGATAGATAGATAGATAGATAGATAGATAGGAGATAGATAGATAGGAGATAGATAGATAGATAGATAGATAGATAGATAGATAGATAGAAGATAGATAGGAGATAGATAGATAGATAGATAGATAGATAGATAGATAGGAGATAGATAGATAGATAGATAGATAGATAGATAGATAGATAGATAGGAGATAGATAGATAGATAGATAGATAGGAGATAGATAGATAGATAGATAGATAGATAGGAGATAGATAGATAGATAGGAGATAGGAGATAGATAGGAGATATAGGAGATAGATAGATAGATAGATAGGAGATAGATAGATAGATAGATAGATAGGAGATAGATAGATAGGAGATAGATAGATAGGAGATAGATAGATAGATAGATAGATAGATAGATAGATAGATAGATAGATAGGAGATAGATAGATAGATAGATAGATAGATAGATAGGAGATAGATAGAAGATAGATAGATAGATAGATAGGAGAGATAGATAGGAGATAGATAGATAGATAGATAGATAGATAGATAGGAGATAGATAGATAGGAGATAGATAGATAGATAGATAGATAGGAGATAGATAGATAGATAGATAGATAGATAGATAGAAGATAGATAGATAGATAGGAGATAGATAGATAGATAGATAGATAGATAGATAGATAGATAGATAGGAGATAGATAGAAGATAGATAGATAGATAGATAGATAGATAGGAGATAGATAGATAGATAGATAGATAGATAGGAGATAGATAGATAGATAGGAGATAGATAGATAGGAGACAGATAGATAGATAGATAGATAGATAGATAGATAGATAGGAGATAGATAGATAGATAGATAGATAGATAGATAGATAGGAGATAGATAGAAGATAGATAGGAGATAGATAGATAGATAGATAGATAGATAGATAGATACATAGATAGATAGATAGATAGATAGGAGATAGATAGGAGATAGATAGGAGATAGATAGGAGATAGATAGGAGATAGATAGATAGATAGATAGATAGATAGATAGATAGATAGATAGGAGATAGATAGGAGATAGATAGATAGATAGATAGAAGATAGATAGATAGATAGATAGATAGATAGATAGGAGATAGATAGATAGATAGATAGATAGATAGGAGATAGATAGATAGGAGACAGATAGATAGATAGATAGATAGGAGATAGATAGATAGGAGATAGATAGATAGGAGATAGATAGATAGATAGATAGATAGGAGATAGATAGGAGATAGATAGGAGATAGATAGATAGATAGATAGATAGATAGATAGATAGATAGATAGATAGATAGGAGATAGATAGGAGATAGATAGGAGATAGATAGATAGATAGATAGATAGATAGATAGATAGATAGGAGATAGATAGGAGATAGATAGATAGATAGATAGATAGATAGATAGATAGATAGGAGATAGATAGATAGGAGATAGGAGATAGATAGATAGATAGATAGATAGATAGATAGATAGATAGATAGGAGATAGATAGATAGGAGATAGATAGATAGATAGATAGATAGATAGATAGGAGATAGATAGATAGATAGATAGATAGATAGATAGATAGGAGATAGATAGATAGATAGATAGAGAGATAGATAGAGAGATAGATAGGAGATAGATAGGAGATAGATAGGAGATAGATAGGAGATAGATAGATAGGAGATAGATAGATAGATAGATAGATAGATAGATAGATAGATAGATAGGAGATAGATAGATAGATAGAAGATAGATAGATAGGAGATAGATAGATAGATAGATAGATAGATAGATAGATAGATAGATAGATAGGAGATAGATAGATAGGAGATAGATAGATAGGAGATAGATAGATAGATAGATAGATAGATAGATAGATAGATAGGAGATAGATAGATAGATAGATAGGAGATAGATAGATAGATAGATAGATAGATAGATAGATAGATAGAAGATAGATAGATAGGAGATAGATAGATAGATAGATAGATAGATAGATAGATAGATAGATAGGAGATAGATAGAAGATAGATAGATAGATAGATAGATAGATAGATAGATAGGAGATAGATAGATAGATAGATAGATAGATAGATAGATAGATAGATAGATAGGAGATAGATAGATAGGAGATAGATAGATAGGAGACAGATAGATAGATAGATAGATAGATAGATAGATAGATAGGAGATAGATAGATAGATAGATAGATAGATAGATAGGAGATAGATAGATAGATAGATAGGAGATAGATAGAAGATAGATAGGAGATAGATAGATAGATAGATAGATAGATAGATAGATAGATAGATAGATAGGAGATAGATAGGAGATAGATAGGAGATAGATAGATAGATAGACCATAACCAGATAGTCCTTTATATTAAGTCCACAAACAAACCACCGGGACAAAAACCCCATCAGGCCGGACTTTTCCCATTACATCCATCCTACAAGTGGTCCAAGATGTCGTCTCTCAAGTATAAAGAGATACACACTGAACCAAAAATCCAAGGGATGCTCAACAACTTTAACAACAAGGTGTACCAGAGTAACCCAGAAGGAGTGGACCAAGCGGTAAGGGATCTTAATAATATATTCTACACCATGGCAGAAATGGCTGACCTGCAAAAGAGTAGCCACAAGAAGACAAAAGAAAAAAATCCTAGCGCTTGGTTTGATAAGGAGTGCAAAGGTGTACGGAAGACCCTAAGATCGGCCTCAAATAAAAAGCACAGGGACCCCAACAACACCAAACTGCGGGAGGCCTATGACACAATACAAAGGCAATACAAAACCCTTCTCAGAAGGAAAAAACAGGAGTACACCTTAACCAAGCTCACCAAGCTCCAAGACGCCCTCCAAGAAAACTCCTTCTGGGAACTATGGAACCACCTGGGCACAAAGGGGAAGAAAAACACCCTCCACATTCAGAGCGGCAACATCTGGCTCCAATATTTCAAAAACCTCTATGGAGACATCCCGAAAGAGGAACGGAACCCGGACCAAGAACAAATTATATCAAAACTGAAGACCATGGAGGAGATACTGAAGGACTTCCAAAACCCTCTGGATTCACCTATAACACCGCAGGAGATTTCTGAGAGACTATCAACTATAAGGTGTAAGAAAGCCAGCGGTACTGACGGCATCCCCCCCGAAATGATCAAGTACAGCCCACCAGCAATACAGGCGGGCATAGCAAAACTGTACAACATTGTGCTGAGCTCTGGCTACTTCCCTCGTGCCTGGAACCAAGGTGTCATAACCCCAATACACAAGAGCGGGGACAGGTACGACCCGGCCAACTATCGGGGGGTATGTGTCAGCAGCAACCTGGGGAAACTCTTCAACAACATCCTGAACCAGAGAATCCTCAGCTTCCTCACCCAGCACAATATCCTCAGCAAAAGCCAAGCAGGGTTCATGCCGAACCACCGCACCACGGACCATGTCTATACCCTCCACCGCCTCATCCAGAGCCACGTCCACAACACAAAGAAAGGAAAAATATACGCCTGTTTTGTGGACTTCAAAAAGGCTTTCGATTCGGTGTGGCACCCAGGATTGCTTCTAAAATTGCTGGAGAGTGGAATAGGGGGAAAGACCTATGATGTTATCAAAAGTTCCTACACTGGGAACCAATGCTGCGTGAAGGTAAATGGGAAGAGAACGGCTTATTTCCAGCAGAGCCGAGGAGTCAGGCAGGGCTGCTGCCTCAGCCCAACACTCTTCAACATTTATATCAATGAGCTAGCAGTAGCCCTGGAGTCCTCCCCAACACCAGGTCTCACCCTCCATGACACCGAGGTGAAATTCCTTCTGTATGCGGATGACCTTCTCCTCCTATCATCATCTGAGAAAGGTCTCCAAGACCAGCTAGCCATCCTGGAGAAGTTCAGCACCACATGGGCTCTACCCATCAACCTCAAAAAGACCAACACTGTGGTGTTCCAGAGAAGGAAAACAAAGTCAGCCGGGTCCCCTACCTTCACGCTACACAACCAGCCCCTTACAGCCACCAGCAGCTACACCTACCTGGGCCTGATAATAGAACAGACGGGGAGCTTCAAATCTGCCATCGAGATGCTGAGAGACAAAGCCTGCAAAACCTTCTACACCATCAGAAGACAATTCTACCACCTTAAGCCACCTGTCAGGGTTTGGCTTAAAATCTTTGACTCCATTATTGCACCAATTCTCCTGTATGGCAGCGAGGTCTGGGGTCCTCACACATACCCCGACTGGTCAAAATGGGATTCCAGCCCAACGGAAATCTTCCATTTGGAGTTCTGTAAGCATCTCCTCCAGGTCCATCGGAGCACCTCCAACTGTGCCTGTAGAGCAGAGCTGGGCAGATTCCCCCTGCACCTAACTATCCAGAAGAGGGCACTGTCATTCTGGGGTCACCTACATGGTAGTAGTGAAGGGTCCTATCACCATAAAGCCTTGCTACACCAAGGGGCCCCAGGCAAAGCAGAGCCCCAAAACATACCCTCTGGAACCCAGCCCAACCAGACAATCCCACCATACCAGCTCACAAAAGCCGGGATCAGGAACACAATAACCAGGAGACAAGAAGACTACGTCCAAGAATGGAGAGAGGAGGTCAGAGCATCCCAGAAGCTGGCCGTGTACCAGAGCCTGCAGAGGGAATACAGACTGGCCCCATATCTGGAGGAGCTTCCCAACCCCAGAGACCGGAAGATCCTGAGCCGCTACAGACTGAGCGCCCACAACCTGGCCATTGAAACTGGGCGGCACCGACAGAGCTACATCCCCAGGGAGAGCCGACTGTGCCAGCAGTGCGACCAGGAGGCCATGGAGGATGAGGCCCACTTCCTGCTACACTGCCCCAAATACTCAGCAGTGAGGGACACTCACTATAGGAGACTCTCCAACCTCCTCCCAGGCTTCTCCACCATGGAGGAGGAAGAGAAACTACCCATCCTGCTGGGAGAAGAAGAGACCACAGCGACTATAGTGGCACAATACGTCACTGCCTGCCATAGACTGAGAGGAGCGTGATACGTCATGGACTCCAATACCCCAACCCCGATAGGTCATGGACTCCAATACCCTGACCCTGAATGTATTCCCCCCCCCCCCACCATCATGATACATCATGAACCCCTGTACACCGACCCCGGGTGAATCCCATTTCCTCAACTCCCTATTCTCCCCATGCTTTGGCAATGCTAATGTGTAACTTGGACCTGCCAATAAAGCTTTTTTGATTTGATTTGATTTGATTTGATAGGAGATAGATAGATAGATAGATAGATAGATAGATAGATAGAAGATAGATAGATAGATAGGAGATAGATAGATAGATAGATAGATAGATAGATAGATAGATAGGAGATAGATAGATAGGAGACAGATAGATAGATAGATAGATAGATAGATAGATAGATAGATAGATAGATAGATAGGAGATAGATAGATAGGAGATAGATAGATAGATAGATAGATAGATAGATAGATAGATAGATAGATAGATAGATAGGAGATAGATAGGAGATAGATAGGAGATAGATAGATAGATAGATAGATAGGAGATAGATAGGAGATAGATAGGAGATAGATAGATAGATAGATAGATAGATAGATAGATAGATAGATAGGAGATAGATAGGAGATAGATAGATAGATAGATAGATAGATAGATAGGAGATAGATAGATAGGAGATAGATAGATAGATAGATAGATAGATAGATAGGAGATAGATAGATAGATAGATAGATAGATAGATAGGAGATAGATAGATAGATAGATAGATAGATAGATAGATAGATAGGAGATAGATAGATAGATAGAGAGATAGATAGAGAGATAGATAGGAGATAGATAGGAGATAGATAGGAGATAGATAGGAGATAGATAGATAGGAGATAGATAGATAGATAGATAGATAGATAGATAGATAGATAGAAGATAGATAGGAGATAGATAGATAGATAGATAGATAGATAGATAGATAGATAGGAGATAGATAGATAGGAGATAGATAGATAGATAGATAGATAGATAGGAGATAGATAGATAGGAGATAGATAGATAGATAGATAGATAGATAGAAGATAGATAGATAGATAGATAGATAGGAGATAGATAGATAGATAGATAGATAGATAGATAGGAGATAGATAGAAGATAGATAGATAGATAGATAGATAGATAGGAGATAGATAGATAGATAGATAGATAGGAGATAGATAGATAGAAGATAGATAGATAGATAGATAGATAGATAGATAGATAGGAGATAGATAGATAGATAGATAGATAGATAGATAGATAGATAGATAGATAGGAGATAGATAGATAGATAGATAGGAGATAGATAGAAGATAGATAGATAGATAGATAGATAGGAGATAGATAGATAGATAGATAGATAGATAGATAGATAGATAGATAGGAGATAGATAGATAGAAGATAGATAGATAGATAGATAGATAGGAGATAGATAGATAGATAGATAGGAGATAGATAGGAGATAGATAGATAGATAGATAGATAGATAGATAGATAGATAGATAGATAGATAGGAGATAGCTAGGAGATAGATAGATAGATAGATAGATAGATAGATAGATAGGAGATAGATAGATAGATAGATAGATAGATAGATAGATAGATAGGAGATAGATAGATAGATAGAAGATAGATAGATAGGAGATAGATAGATAGATAGATAGATAGGAGATAGATAGATAGATAGATAGATAGATAGGAGATAGATAGATAGATAGATAGATAGGAGATAGCTAGGAGATAGATAGATAGATAGATAGATAGATAGATAGGAGATAGATAGATAGATAGATAGATAGATAGATAGATAGATAGGAGATAGATAGATAGATAGATAGATAGGAGATAGATGATAGATAGATAGATAGATAGATAGATAGATAGATAGATAGATAGATAGATAGATAGATAGATAGATAGAAGAGAGATAGATGAGAATGAGTATCTGACCTGCTGCCGACCACCTACACAGAATGGGGGGAGGGGGTTATATTCCTGGTCGGTAGCGTCACCTTCCAGATAATCACATTGTAGGATTTATAGATAATTATTCACCATTATATTCCATGTTATAAGGATGTGATACAATAGAAGAGACGTTCCTATCTGGTGCAGTGTTTGCAGTTACAGAGGTCGGACGTTTCCTGGGGGTCCTGACCAGGTTTGCAGACCCTGCAGCAGGGATTCTGTCCCCCTCCCCCATACACATCTTCTCCACAGCTTCCAGGTTTCGGGGCTGTCACTGAGGATAACACTGAGTTTCAGCTCCTCCATAGATTTCCTGTTGGGGTCAGGTGTGGCGACTGGCGGCCGCTCCAGGACCTGGAAATGCTTCTTACTGACAGTAATCTATGAGACTGTGGTCCCAGCTCTCTTCATGTCCCAGACCGGGAACACTGACAGTCATCTTATTTTTTTCCATTTTCTAATAAAAGCTGCTGCCTCTTGTCCTGTAGCCCATGCCAGCTTTATGCAGGTCTACAGTTCTGTCCCTGGTGTACTTAGACATCTCTTTGGTCTTGGCCATGGTGGAGAGGATGGAGTGTGATGACTGTGAGGACGGGTGATTATTATACAGGAGATGACACAGGTGCAGGTACTCCAGGTAATGAGGGCAGAGGGGGAGGAGCTTCTTATAGAGACACTGACAGCTCTGTGAGAGGCAGAAGCCCTGCTGGTCAGTCGCTGACCAAATCCTTATTCCATGGAATAAAATGGTGAATAATTATCTATAAATTCTACAATGTGATTACCTGGAATGTTCTATAGATTCTGTCTCTTACAGGTGACGTTACCCACCGACCAGATATATAAGCCCCTCCCCCCATCCTGTGCAGGTGATCAGCAGCAGATCCCATACTTCCTATCCCCCTGTAGATAGACAGGAAATAATATTAGATGGATACGAGGTCAGGTCAGTAGAGTGAGGCATAGCGCCCCCTGGCTGTCCTCCATGGCAGCGCTGCTCCTGGTCAGTGAGTAGTGACACCACTACTCTCCATATATACATGTAACAGTGACATCACTACTCTCCATATATACATGTAACAGTGACATCACTACTCTCCATATATACATGTAACAGTGACATCACTACTCTCCATATATACATGTAACAGTGACACCACTACTCTCCATATATACATGTAACAGTGACATCACTACTCTCCATATATACATGTAACAGTGACATCACTACTCTCTATATATACATGTAATACACAGTGACATCACTACTCTCCATATATACATGTAACACACAGTGACATCACTACTCTCCATATATACATGTAACACACAGTGACATCACTACTCTCCATATATACATGTAATACACAGTGACATCACTACTCTCCATATATACATGTAATACACAGTGACATCACTACTCTCCATATATACATGTAACAGTGACATCACTACTCTCCATATATACATGTAACAGTGACATCACTACTCTATATATATACATGTAACAGTGACATCACTACTCTCCATATATACATGTAACAGTGACATCACTACTCTCCATATATACATGTAACACACAGTGACATCACTACTCTCCATATATACATGTAATACACAGTGACATCACTACTCTCCATATATACATGTAACAGTGACATCACTACTCTCCATATATACATGTAACAGTGACATCACTACTCTCCATATATACATGTAACAGTGACATCACTACTCTCCATATATACATGTAACAGTGACATCACTACTCTCCATATATACATGTAACACACAGTGACATCACTACTCTCCATATATACATGTAACACACAGTGACATCACTACTCTCCATATATACATGTAACAGTGACATCACTACTCTCCATATATACATGTAACACAGTGACATCACTACTCTCCATATATACATGTAACAGTGACATCACTACTCTCCATATATACATGTAACAGTGACATCACTACTCTCCATATATACATGTAACAGTGACATCACTACTCTCCATATATACATGTAACAGTGACATCACTACTCTCCATATATACATGTAACACACAGTGACATCACTACTCTCCATATATACATGTAATACACAGTGACATCACTACTCTCCATATATACATGTAACAGTGACATCACTACTCTATATATATACATGTAACACAGTGACATCACTACTCTCCATATATACATGTAACACAGTGACATCACTACTCTCCATATATACATGTAACACAGTGACATCACTACTCTCCATATATACATGTAACACAGTGACATCACTACTCTCCATATATACATGTAACAGTGACATCACTACTCTATATATATACATGTAACAGTGACATCACTACTCTCCATATATACATGTAACAGTGACATCACTACTCTATATATATACATGTAACACAGTGACATCACTACTCTCCATATATACATGTAACACAGTGACATCACTACTCTCTATATATACATGTAACAGTGACATCACTACTCTATATATATACATGTAACAGTGACATCACTACTCTCCATATATACATGTAACACAGTGACATCACTACTCTCCATATATACATGTAACAGTGACATCACTGCTCTCCATATATACATGTAACACAGTGACATCACTACTCTCCATATATACATGTAACACAGTGACATCACTACTCTCCATATATACATGTAACACACAGTGACATCACTACTCTCCATATATACATGTAACACACAGTGACATCACTACTCTCCATATATACATGTAACAGTGACATCACTACTCTCCATATATACATGTAACACACAGTGACATCACTACTCTCCATATATACATGTAACACAGTGACATCACTACTCTCCATATATACATGTAACACACAGTGACATCACTACTCTCCATATATACATGTAACACACAGTGACATCACTACTCTCCATATATACATGTAACACACAGTGACATCACTACTCTCCATATATACATGTAATACACAGTGACATCACTACTCTCCATATATACATGTAACAGTGACATCACTACTCTCCATATATACATGTAACAGTGACATCACTACTCTCCATATATACATGTAACAGTGACATCACTACTCTCCATATATACATGTAACAGTGACACCACTACTCTCCATATATACATGTAATACAGTGACATCACTACTCTCCATATATACATGTAACAGTGACATCACTACTCTCCATATATACATGTAACACAGTGACATCACTACTCTCCATATATACATGTAACAGTGATATCACTACTCTCCATATATACATGTAATACACAGTGACATCACTACTCTCCATATATACATGTAACAGTGACATCACTACTCTCCATATATACATGTAACAGTGACATCACTACTCTCCATATATACATGTAACAGTGACATCACTACTCTCCATATATACATGTAACACACAGTGACATCACTACTCTCCATATATACATGTAACACAGTGACATCACTACTCTCCATATATACATGTAACAGTGACATCACTACTCTCCATATATACATGTAACACACAGTGACATCACTACTCTCCATATATACATGTAACAGTGACATCACTATTCTCCATATATACATGTAACAGTGACATCACTACTCTCCATATATACATGTAACACACAGTGACATCACTACTCTCCATATATACATGTAATACACAGTGACATCACTACTCTCCATATATACATGTAACAGTGACATCACTACTCTCCATATATACATGTAACAGTGACATCACTACTCTCCATATATACATGTAACACACAGTGACATCACTACTCTCCATATATACATGTAATACACAGTGACATCACTACTCTCCATATATACATGTAACAGTGACATCACTGCTCTCCATATATACATGTAACACACAGTGACATCACTACTCTCCATATATACATGTAACAGTGACATCACTACTCTCCATATATACATGTAACACACAGTGACATCACTGCTCTCCTGTTACTATAGACAGTAGGGATCATCCTGTTACTATAGACAGTAGGGATCATCCTGTAACTGTTATAGACAGTAAGAAGCATCCTGTTACTATAGACAGTAGGGATCATCCTGTAATTGTTATAGACAGTAGGGATCATCCTGTTACTATAGACAGTACGGATCATCCTGTAACTGTTATAGACAGTAGGGATCATCCTGTAACTGTTATAGACAGTAAGGATCATCCTGTTACTATAGACAGTAGGGATCATCCTGTTACTATAGACAGTAGGGATCATCCTGTAACTGTTATAGACAGTAAGAAGCATCCTGTTACTATAGACAGTAGGGATCATCCTGTTACTATAGACAGTAGGGATCATCCTGTAATTGTTATAGACAGTAGGGATCATCCTGTTACTATAGACAGTAGGGATCATCCTGTAACTGTTATAGACAGTAGGAAGCATCCTGTTACTATAGACAGTAGGGATTATCCTGTAACTGTTATAGACAGTAGGGATCATCCTGTAACTGTTATAGACAGTAAGGATCATCCTGTTACTGTTATAGACAGTAGGGATCATCCTGTTACTGTTATAGACAGTTGGGATCATCCTGTTACTATAGACAGTAGGGATCATTCTGTAACTGTTATAGACAGTAGGGATCATCCTGTTACTGTTATAGACAGTAGGGGTCATCCTGTTACTGTTATAGACAGTAGGGATCATCCTGTTACTGTTAGAGACAGTAGGGATCATCCTGTTACTGTTAGAGACAGTAGGGATCATCCTGTTACTGTTAGAGACAGTAAGGATCATCCTGTTACTGTTAGACAGTTGGGATCATCCTGTTACTATAGACAGTAGGGATCATCCTGTAACTGTTATAGACAGTAGGGATCATCCTGTTACTATAGACAGTAGGGATCATCCTGTTACTATAGACAGTAGGGATCATCCTGTAACTGTTATAGACAGTAGGAAGCATCCTGTTACTATAGACAGTAGGGATCATCCTGTAACTGTTATAGACAGTAGGGAGCATCCTGTAAGGGTTATAGACAGTAGGGATCATCCTGTTACTATAGACAGTAGGGATCATCCTGTTACTATAGACAGTAGGGATCATCCTGTAAGGGTTATAGACAGTAGGGATCATCCTGTTACTATAGACAGTAAGGATCATCCTGTTACTGTTATAGACAGTAGGGATCATCCTGTTACTGTTATAGACAGTTGGGATCATCCTGTTACTATAGACAGTAGGGATCATCCTGTAACTGTTATAGACAGTAGGGATCATCCTGTAACTGTTATAGACAGTAAGGATCATCCTGTTACTGTTATAGACAGTAGGGGTCATCCTGTTACTGTTATAGACAGTTGGGATCATCCTGTTACTATAGACAGTAGGGATCATCCTGTAACTGTTATAGACAGTAGGGGTCATCCTGTTACTGTTATAGACAGTTGGGATCATCCTGTTACTATAGACAGTAGGGATCATCCTGTAACTGTTATAGACAGTAGGGATCATCCTGTTACTATAGACAGTAGGGATCATCCTGTTACTGTTAGAGACAGTAGGGATCATCCTGTAACTGTTATAGACAGTAGGGATCATCCTGTTACTATAGACAGTAGGGATCATCCTGTAACTGTTATAGACAGTAGGGATCATCCTGTAACTGTTATAGACAGTAGGGATCATCCTGTAACTGTTATATACAGTAAGGCGCATCCTGTAAGGGTTATAGACAGTAGGGATCATCCTGTTACTATAGACAGTAGGGATCATCCTGTAACTGTTATAGACAGTAGGGATCATCCTGTAACTGTTATAGACAGTAAGGATCATCCTGTTACTGTTATAGACAGTAGGGGTCATCCTGTTACTGTTATAGACAGTTGGGATCATCCTGTTACTATAGACAGTAGGGATCATCCTGTAACTGTTATAGACAGTAGGGATCATCCTGTTACTATAGACAGTAGGGATCATCCTGTTACTGTTAGAGACAGTAGGGATCATCCTGTAACTGTTATAGACAGTAGGGATCATCCTGTTACTATAGACAGTAGGGATCATCCTGTAACTGTTATAGACAGTAGGGATCATCCTGTTACTATAGACAGTAGGGATCATCCTGTTACTGTTAGAGACAGTAGGGATCATCCTGTTACTATAGACAGTAGGGATCATCCTGTAACTGTTATAGACAGTAGGGATCATCCTGTTACTATAGACAGTAGGGATCATCCTGTTACTGTCAGAGACAGTAGGGATCATCCTGTTACTGTTATAGACAGTTGGGATCATCCTGTAACTGTTATAGACAGTAGGGATCATCCTGTTACTATAGACAGTAGGGATCATCCTGTTACTATAGACAGTTGGGATCATCCTGTAACTGTTATAGACAGTAGGGATCATCCTGTTACTATAGACAGTAGGGATCATCCTGTTACTATAGACAGTAGGGATCATCCTGTTACTGTTAGAGACAGTAGGGATCATTCTGTTACTGTTATACACAGTGGTGCCTTGGATTAGGAGCACAATACGCTCCCGGACACTAATGCACCCGCATCCGAATTCAGCGGCAGTGAAGATCTCGGGCCGGTACTATCTTTTCTCACTCCGGCCGTTCCGTGACCCGGCCATATCACGGAACAGCTGATCTCTTCCGCCATATGAACATGGCCATATAGTGTTTTTGTATCTTGCAGTTGCTGCCGTTTGATTTCGTTGCTTTGCCTCCTTAGCTCAGGCTTGGTTCCTGAAGTCGGTGGCGGTCATCGTGCCTGGGTAGACGCTGTCGGTGAATACACCACTTCCTGCGGGGCATACAGCAGCTGATAAGTACTGGAAAACTGGAGATAATAAAATAGAAGTAATTTACAAATCTGTACAACTTTCTGGCACCAGGTGATTTGAAAGAAGAAAACATTTTTTTACCAGAGTGCCACTTTAACAAGGTTTAATGGGCAAATGTAATGCTGGGTTTACACTGAGCGATAATTCGCCCAATCATACGATTAACGATTTCTAAGTAACTATTTTTCTTTTATAACGATCAGCGTTTAGATGGAACGACATATCATACAGAAAATTCGTTTTCCGATCGTTTTGCGATCGCTTAAGCCTATCTCGCACATAGGTAAAATCAGTGAACGACTGTTTACACGGAACGATCGGCGAATTTAAGAACAAGTTTAAAGATCAAAATGAACGATTTCTCGCTCGTCGTTTGATCGTTCGCTGCGTTTACACCATCAATTATCGTTTGAATTTGATCGTTATCGTGCAAATTTGCACGATAATCGTTCCGTGTAAACCCAGCGTAACACCTTAAAATTGTCTGGAGGACCCCTTTAAATCCCAAGTATATTTCTGTAGCAGAAACCGTAGAGGCCGAGCTTTGGATTTGCAGCCACTATGTATTTCAGTGATAAGCACTGAAATAAGAAGCATGCTACTGTCCTGCACACGTCTGCAGGGAGTTCCCTATAGCTCTTACATGCGGGTGCAGGATCAGTGATGTACAGGACGCGGAGTGTGTGAACAGGCCCCAATACACATGAAATCTATTGGTGTCATACTCCGTCCCCACGGTGCACTACATCACACAGATCTGCAGAATTTGTCACCTTGGTGAGTGGACTGTATATACTGGAGCCTCCTGGATGTGATTGTGTCTCCAGCTGCTGCCCCCCCCCCCCCCAGTGGCCAGGAAGGGGTTAATGCAGAACAGGTGATGAAACTCCTGAGGATCTCTGAAGCTTCTGATGCAACACGATCCAGGAAGGGGGGATGTGTAATCCCCTTAGACCTGACTGTAAATTTAGTAACAGGGTGGAGGGTGTTGTTTACAGGTGAGAACACTTAAAGGGTTCCATCATGGCCGCCTGCAGCGTGGGTCCCCGTATAGAGGGGATTGTGTGGGAATGTGTCTGTAGATCACCGGACGCAGCGGTGACGGCCACGGTCAGGACACGGAGAAGAAGACTTAGGGTACAAACACACACACCGTATATATAGCGTATGTACTGCTGCGATACGCAACAAATACGCAGCAAATACGCAGCAGATTAGATCTAAATAACTGAACACAGCATCAAGTCTTCACCATCAAATCTGCTGCAGATCTGCTGCGTATACTGCGTACCTGCTGCGTATTTGCTGCGTATCTGCTGCGTATACAGTGTGTGTGTTTGTACCCTTAAAGTAAAAATATCACCTGGAGGAAACCGGTTCCGCTGGTTGTGTATCCGAGCGGCGGGTGCTGCCAAAACAGGGAGTATTATCATATCCCGAATGTGTGTCAGGAGTCTGCCCGGCTAGGAGAGGAACGCCACCCACTTAAAGGGACACACACACAATATCACAGAAGCCAAGATGGGGGCAGTGTGTTTATAAAGACCCCAGATACTGACATTTCTGTATTATTTATGGTTATGTAGCCATATTCCTGTATTGTATATGGTTATGTAGCCATATTCCTGTATTGTATATGGTTATGTAGCCATATTCCTGTATTGTATATGGTTATGTAGCCATATTCCTGTATTGTATATGGTTATGTAGCCATATTCCTGTATTATTTATGGTTATGTAGCCATATTCCTGTATTGTATATGGTTATGTAGCCATATTCCTGTATTGTATATGGTTATGTAGCCATATTCCTGTAGTCTTTATGGTTATGTAGCCATATTCCTGTATTATTTATGGTTATGTAGCTATATTCCTGTATTGTATATGGTTATGTAGCCATATTCCTGTATTATTTATGGTTATGTAGCCATATTCCTGTATTATTTATGGTTATGTAGCTATATTCCTGTATTATTTATGGTTATGTAGCCATATTCCTGTAGTCTTTATGGTTATGTAGCTATATTCCTGTATTGTATATGGTTATGTAGCCATATTCCTGTAGTCTTTATGGTTATGTAGCCATATTCCTGTATTATTTATGGTTATGTAGCCATATTCCTGTATTCTTTATGGTTATGTAGCCATATTCCTGTATTCTTTATGGTTATGTAGCCATATTCCTGTATTATTTATGGTTATGTAGCTATATTCCTGTATTATTTATGGTTATGTAGCTATATTCCTGTATTATTTATGGTTATGTAGCCATATTCCTGTAGTCTTTATGGTTATGTAGCCATATTCCTGTATTGTATATGGTTATGTAGCCATATTCCTGTATTGTATATGGTTATGTAGCCATATTCCTGTATTGTATATGGTTATGTAGCCATATTCCTGTATTGTATATGGTTATGTAGCCATATTCCTGTATTGTATATGCTTATGTAGCCATATTCCTGTATTGTATATTGTTATGTAGCCATATTCCTGTATTGTATATGGTTATGTAGCCATATTCCTGTATTCTTTATGGTTATGTAGCCATATTCCTGTATTGTATATGGTTATGTAGCCATATTCCTGTATTGTATATGGTTATGTAGCTATATTTCTGTATTCTTTATGGTTATGTAGCTATATTCCTGTATTGTATATGGTTATGTAGCCATATTCCTGTATTGTATATGGTTATGTAGCCATATTCCTGTATTGTATATGGTTATGTAGCCATATTCCTGTATTCTTTATGGTTATGTAGCCATATTCCTGTATTGTATATGGTTATGTAGCCATATTCC
Source organism: Dendropsophus ebraccatus (assembly GCA_027789725.1). Classification (NCBI taxonomy): domain Eukaryota; kingdom Metazoa; phylum Chordata; class Amphibia; order Anura; family Hylidae; genus Dendropsophus; species Dendropsophus ebraccatus. Next base: position 1,357,917 of record JAQFWZ010000011.1, read on the forward strand.
TGTAGTCTTTATGGTTATGTAGCTATATTCCTGTATTCTTTATGGTTATGTAGCCATATTCCTGTATTCTTTATGGTTATGTAGCCATATTCCTGTATTGTATATGGTTATGTAGCTATATTCCTGTATTGTATATGGTTATGTAGCCATATTCCTGTATTGTATATGGTTATGTAGCTATATTTCTGTATTCTTTATGGTTATGTAGCTATATTCCTGTATTGTATATGGTTATGTAGCCATATTCCTGTATTGTATATGGTTATGTAGCCATATTCCTGTATTCTTTATGGTTATGTAGCCATATTCCTGTATTGTATATGGTTATGTAGCCATATTCCTGTAGTCTTTATGGTTATGTAGCCATATTCCTGTATTGTATATGGTTATGTAGCTATATTCCTGTATTGTATATGGTTATGTAGCCATATTCCTGTATTGTATATGGTTATGTAGCTATATTCCTGTATTGTATATGGTTATGTAGCCATATTCCTGTATTGTATATGGTTATGTAGCCATATTCCTGTATTGTATATGGTTATGTAGCTATATTCCTGTATTGTATATGCTTATGTAGCCATATTCCTGTATTGTATATGGTTATGTAGCTATATTTCTGTATTCTTTATGGTTATGTAGCCATATTCCTGTATTATTTATGGTTATGTAGCTATATTTCTGTATTCTTTATGGTTATGTAGCCATATTCCTGTATTGTATATGGTTATGTAGCCATATTCCTGTAGTCTTTATGGTTATGTAGCCATATTCCTGTATTGTATATGGTTATGTAGCCATATTCCTGTATTGTATATGGTTATGTAGCTATATTCCTGTATTGTATATGGTTATGTAGCCATATTCCTGTATTGTATATGGTTATGTAGCTATATTCCTGTATTGTATATGGTTATGTAGCCATATTCCTGTATTGTATATGGTTATGTAGCCATATTCCTGTATTGTATATGGTTATGTAGCTATATTCCTGTATTGTATATGCTTATGTAGCCATATTCCTGTATTGTATATGGTTATGTAGCTATATTTCTGTATTCTTTATGGTTATGTAGCCATATTCCTGTATTCTTTATGGTTATGTAGCCATATTCCTGTAGTCTTTATGGTTATGTAGCCATATTCCTGTATTGTATATGGTTATGTAGCTATATTTCTGTATTCTTTATGGTTATGTAGCCATATTCCTGTATTGTATATGGTTATGTAGCCATATTCCTGTATTGTATATGGTTATGTAGCCATATTCCTGTATTGTATATGGTTATGTAGCTATATTTCTGTATTCTTTATGGTTATGTAGCCATATTCCTGTAGTCTTTATGGTTATGTAGCCATATTCCTGTAGTCTTTATGGTTATGTAGCCATATTCCTGTATTATTTATGGTTATGTAGCCATATTACCTCCCATCTTGTGACAGGGCAGATTTGGGTGCTTCCACCTCTGCACTGGTCGTCCAGCTCTCCCTGTGCCCCTATAGAGAGGTCACTGTGTATGTGAGTGACCATACATGAACCATCACAGGCAGAACAGGACCGGCCAGGCAGGATATTCAGCATTACATCCATCATCATTACTTATAGATGTGACTGCAATACCAGCGCTGAGCACAGGGGGCGACGTCTCCTACAAACAGGAAGAGAAGCTGCAGATGGTCCGACTAATGGAGGTGACACAAGAGATCTGTAACCGAAAGGAGGAACCGTCAGGCAGAAGAGCCGCATCTGTATCCACGCCTTCAATGAAAGGCTTAGATACACTGCTCAAAAGACAGTATCACCCCAAGGAGACGGGAACACATGAGAGGATTAGATACAGCAGTTTAACTTTTGCAGGAAAAAAATTACCCCAATTATCCACAGGCTGTATCCATATACCATATACCATGGGCTGTATCCATATACCATATACTGTATCCATATACTATATACCATGGACTGTATCCATATACCATATACCATAGGCTGTATCCATATACTATATACCATAGGCTGTATCCATATACTATATACCATGGACTGTATCCATATACCATATACTATAGGCTGTATCCATATACCATATACTATAGGCTGTATCCATATACTATATACCATGGACTGTATCCATATACCATATACTATAGGCTGTATCCATATACCATATACCACAGGCTGTATCCATATACCATATACTATAGGCTGTATCCATATACTATATACCATGGACTGTATCCATATACCATAGGCTGTATCCATATACTATATACTATAGGCTGTATCCATATACTATATACCATGGACTGTATCCATATACCATATGCTGTATCCATATACTATATACCATGGACTGTATCCATATACCATATACCATAGGCTGTATCCATATACTATATACCATGGACTGTATCCATATACCATATACTATAGGCTGTATCCATATACTATATACCATGGACTGTATCCATATACCATATACCATAGGCTGTATCCATATACTATATACCATGGACTGTATCCATATACCATATACCATAGGCTGTATCCATATACTATATACCATGGACTGTATCCATATACTATATACCATGGACTGTATCCATATACCATATACCATAGGCTGTATCCATATACTATATACCATGGACTGTATCCATATACTATATACCATGGACTGTATCCATATACCATAGGCTGTATCCATATACTATATACCATGGACTGTATCCATATACTATATACCATGGACTGTATCCATATACCATATACCATAGGCTGTATCCATATACCATATACTATAGGCTGTATCCATATACCATATACTATAGGCTGTATCCATATACTATATACTATAGGCTGTATCCATATACCATAGGCTGTATCCATATACTATATACCATGGACTGTATCCATATACCATATACTATAGGCTGTATCCATATACTATATACTATAGGCTGTATCCATATACCATATATCATAGGCTGTATCCATATACTATAGGCTGTATCCATATACTATATACTATAGGCTGTATCCATATACTATAGGCTGTATCCATATACTATAGGCTGTATCCATATACCATATATCATAGGCTGTATCCATATACTATAGGCTGTATCCATATACTATATACTATAGGCTGTATCCATATACCATATACTATAGGCTGTATCCATATACCATATACCACAGGATGTATCCATATACCATATACTATAGGCTGTATCCATATACCATATACCATAGGCTGTATCCATATACCATATACTATAGGCTGTATCCATATACCATATACCACAGGCTGTATCCATATACCATAGGCTGTATCCATATACTATAGGCTGTATCCATATACTATAGGCTGTATCCATATACCATATACTATAGGCTGTATCCATATACCATATACCATGGGCTGTATACATATACCATATACCATAGGCTGTATCCATATACCATATACTATAGGCTGTATCCATATACCACAGGATGTATCCATATACCATAGGCTGTATCTATATACCATATATTATAGGCTGTATCCATATACCATATACTATAGGCTGTATCCATATACCATATGCTGTATCCATATATTATATACCATAGGCTGTATCCATTTACTATAGGCTGTATCCTTATACTATAGGCTGTATCCATATTCCATATACTATAGGCTGTATCCATATACCTTATACCACAGGCTGTATCCATATACCATATACTATAGGCTGTATCCATATACTATATACTATAGGCTGTATCCATATACCATATACTATAGGCTGTATCCATATACTATATACCATGGACTGTATCCATATACCATATACTATAGGCTGTATCCATATACTATATACTATAGGCTGTATCCATATACTATAGGCTGTATCCATATACCATATATCATAGGCTGTATCCATATACTATAGGCTGTATCCATATACTATATACTATAGGCTGTATCCATATACTATATACTATAGGCTGTATCCATATACTATAGGCTGTATCCATATACCATATATCATAGGCTGTATCCATATACTATAGGCTGTATCCATATACTATATACTATAGGCTGTATCCATATACCATATACCACAGGATGTATCCATATACCATATACTATAGGCTGTATCCATATACCATATACCATAGGCTGTATCCATATACCATATACTATAGGCTGTATCCATATACCATATACCACAGGCTGTATCCATATACCATAGGCTGTATCCATATACCATAGGCTGTATCCATATACTATAGGCTGTATCCATATACTATAGGCTGTATCCATATACCATATACTATAGGCTGTATCCATATACCATATACTATAGGCTGTATCCATATACTATAGGCTGTATCCATATACCATATACTATAGGCTGTATCCATATACCATATACTATAGGCTGTATCCATATACCATATACTATAGGCTGTATCCATATACCATATACTATAGGCTGTATCCATATACTATAGGCTGTATCCATATACCATATACTATAGGCTGTATCCATATACCATATACTATAGGCTGTATCCATATACCATATACTATAGGCTGTATCCATATACCATATACTATAGGCTGTATCCATATACCATATACCACATAGGCTGTAAGTTCCCTCATCACAATCAGCAATAACTGATGGCTCTTCCTGTGCTTCTCTCCTCCGCACAGTCCGGACTGTGCAGATCTCCTCCTGTGCAGAGTACAGGCTTTATATAATGTAGCATCAGAGAGTCTGATAATCCGGCACATTTATGGGGAATGTCACAGACCTAGAGGCAGCGGGGAGACCTGATAAATCGCTTGTGCGGCTGATAATCCGCCCGTATAAAAGTGGCAGCAATCAGTGAGGAGCGGGGGAATGCCTGATCCTTGGCTGGTCGCACCTTTTGTGCTTCTTCTAAATCTATTGCTATCGGCTGCACATCTCCCCATGTAAACATCTAAACGGCCACACAGATCACACGGCCATAGATCCTGCCGCCCGGCTGTTTGGTTCTTTGTGTCTTCTAAAGTCCCTGCAAGCGACAGTGCTCAACTGTGGCCATGGATTGTGAGGTCAGCCGGAGACTGGTTTATAGCAAAGAAGCCTTATTCTGGGGTTATAGATCCTATACAGATCTGATAATCCAGAAGGTGTGATAATCTGGCATCTATCAGGCTCCGTTATTACCCGATTAGATATAATCCATATTGATTATCGATCAGTTAGTTGGAGACAGTCAGAGGCTCCAGGCCGCTAACACTGAGCCCTTCTTGTGAAATAATTCTGAGTAATTCTACATGGAAACAGGAAGCGAGAGGAGAACCGACCGCTCGCTCGGTCAACTATATAGTTCTGATGAAAAACTGAACTTTGCTGTATTCCTGGTTTAGTCACATAAAGTGATCAGGGCAGGTGTCCTGTAGGTGGCGTGTCACCTGTTATCGTGTATGGTCATTTGGCGGGCTGACCCCCATCCTGAGAGCAGGGGTCTTCAGTGACTGACGGCTATCCCCATCAGTCCCATAGAACTATAGAAAGGACTCTGCGCTGCTCCATTAGGAACTTGTGGCCCCTGTTGTCTAGGATTTAGGATATATGCCATAGAATGGTCAGTAAGTCATGTTCACACCTAGGACAGACTCTTAGGTTATCTGCACCTTGTATACAGCTCCACCTTGGTTATTGCCCCCCCACTGAGGTAGACATCTGACGGGGCCCTGTGTCTGAAGACTAATAGGGGCCACATTCTGTAATCTGGCTGTTTCATGATGATGGCTTCTTCCTGGCAGTCACTTGCAGTACCCCTTCTCACCACTGTGGCAGTATACTCTTCCCATAGGCATGCCATAATCTAGGACTGTGTGAGATCTCTGCTTGCGGTACAATATCATCCTCTCCATCTGGTTCTTACACTGGAGTCTTCACAACTTTGTATTTGTGCCAGTGTTTCCTTCATCCCGTGTGAAGTGGGAGGCCGGGATCACTCAGCTCTATGGGCCGTGTGGCTAGTGTTTGCCTGTATGACTGGTGGCCAGTGCATTCATTCACCATTCAGCTCCCAGTGAACTCCAGCTTCTGGGATTCTAATCACTTCCCTGTCTGGGGGAGCAGATGGCAGCTGCATTTCTGCACAGGGAGTTTGACTATGTAAATGAGAGTGGCGGAGCAGCCATCGTTCATCAAGTCACATAAAAGCACCTGATAAGTCCCTGTTGCTTGGCAGTCAGTTTAGCTCCAGGGCACATTTGTTTTCCCTATGTGGGAACTTCCATCAGAGGAGCTCAAAGGTTTACAGTCATTGCAAGCGGCGACTAGGACTGGAAGACTTCTTATGGTTTTCTTAGATATCTGTGATGTGAGCCCACCAAAAAGCAGTCCCATAATATCTTGTGTTTTGGAGGTATGCCGACTCATTGTCAGCTCTCCAAAGACATCCCACTGGGTTCAGGGCTCCAGAGACGTCCCACTGGGTTCAGGGCTCCAAAGACATTCCATTGGGTTCAGGGCTCCAGAGACATCCCACTGGGTTCAGGGCTCCAGAGACATCCCACTGGGTTCAGGGCTCCAGAGACGTCCCACTGGCTTCAGGGCTCCAGAGACGTCCCACTGGGTTCAGGGCTCCAGAGATGTTCCACTGGGTTCAGGGCTCCAGAGATGTTCCACTGGGTTCAGGGCTCCAGAGATGTTCCACTGGGTTCAGGGCTCCAGAGATGTCCCACTGGGTTCAGGGATCCAGAGATGTCCCACTGGGTTCAGGGCTCCAGAGATGTCCCACTGGGTTCAGGGCTCCAGAGATGTCCCACTGGGTTCAGGGCTCCAGAGATGTTCCACTGGGTTCAGGGCTCCAGAGATGTCCCACTGGGTTCAGGGCTCCAGAGATGTCCCACTGGGTTCAGGGCTCCAGAGATGTTCCACTGGGTTCAGGGCTCCAGAGATGTCCCACTGGGTTCAGGGCTCCAGAGATGTCCCACTGGGTTCAGGGCTCCAGAGATGTCCCACTGGGTTCAGGGCTCTAGCAAGGCCACTCACAGAGCTATCTCTGTGCTGGCTGTGTGCTTAGGGTTATTGTGTTACTGGAAGGTAAATCCTTGGTCCACTCTGAGGTCCAGAACACTCTGGATCAGGTGATCAGTAAGAATATCTCTGTACTTTTCTCCATTCAGCTTACTCTGTACCCCCACGGTATGATGTGATCCCTACCATGATTCTTTGTACGGATCATCAAATGTAGGAACAACTCTTCCACTTTAAATGTGATTGTAGTGGCAGAGTTGTTTCTACATCTGAGGATCCTTGTGATTCCATGGGAGTGGCTGCGATCCATTACCTGCATGTGTTACGTGTTATGAGTGTTGTGCTGCCTACCTTGCACAACCCAGCCCGGTGAGAGTTTCTTGTGAGTTCGCCCACCCTCCGAGTATCCATTGATCCACGATATGGAGCTCTGGTCCTTTTTCACTGTAGGGATGGTATGGGGGCAGGTGATGGGCAGTGCCCGGTCTCCTCCTCACTGTAGGGATGGTATGGGGAAGGTGATGGGCAGTGCCCGGTCTCCTCCTCACTGCAGGGATGGTATGGGGGCAGGTGATGGGCAGTGCCCGGTCTCCTCCTCACTGTAGGGATGGTATGGGGGCAGGTGATGGGCAGTGGTCTCCTCCTCACTGTAGGGATAGTATGGGGAAGGTGATGGGCAGTGCCCGGTCTCCTCCTCACTGTAGGGATGGTATGGGGCAGGTCATGGGCAGTGCTCTCCTCCTCACTGTAGGGATTGTATGGGGCAGGTGATGGGCAGTGCCCGGTCTCCTCCTTACTGTAGGGATAGTATGGGGGCAGGTGATGGGCAGTGCCTGTTCTCCTCACTGTAGGGATGGTATGGGGGCAGGTGATGGGCAGTGCCCGGTCTCCTCCTCCTCACTGTAGGGATGGTATGGGGGCAGGTGATAGGCAGTGCCCGGTCTCCTCCTCACTGTAGGGATGGTATGGGGCAGGTGATGGGCAGTGCCCGGTCTCCTCCTCACTGTAGGGATGGTATGGGGCAGGTGATGGGCAGTGGTCTCCTCCTCACTGTAGGGATTGTATGGGGCAGGTGATGGGCAGTGCCTGGTCTCCTCCTCACTGTAGGGATGGTATGGGGCAGGTGATGGGCAGTGCCCGGTCTCCTCCTCACTGTAGGGATGTATGGGGCAGGTGATGGGCAGTGCCTGGTCTCCTCCTCTCTGTAGGGATGGTATGGGGAAGGTGATGGGCAGTGCCCGGTCTCCTCCTCACTGTAGGGATGGTATGGGGGCAGGTGATGGGCAGTGCCTGGTCTCCTCCTCACTGTAGGGATGATATGGGGCAGGTGATGGGCAGTGCCCGGTCTCCTCCTCACTGTAGGGATGGTATGGGGGCAGGTGATGGGCAGTGCCCGGTCTCCTCCTCACTGTAGGGATGGTATGGGGCAGGTGATGGGCAGTGCCCGGTCTCCTCCTCACTGTAGGGATGGTATGGGGGCAGGTGATGGACAGTGCCCGGTCTCCTCCTCACTGTAGGGATGGTATGGGGCAGGTGATGGACAGTGCCCGGTCTCCTCCTCACTGTAGGGATGGTATGGGGCAGGTAATGGGCAGTGTCCGGTCTCCTCCTCACTGTAGGGATGGTATGGGGGCAGGTGATGGGCAGTGCTGGGTCTCCTCCTCTCTGTAGGGATGGTATGGAGCAGGTGATGGGCAGTGCCCGGTCTCCTCCTCACTGTAGGGATGGTATGGAGGCAGGTGATGGGCAGTGCCCGGTCTCTTCCTCACTGTAGGGATGGTATGGGGCAGGTAATGGGCAGTGCCCGGTCTCCTCCTCACTGTAGGGATGGTATGGGGCAGGTGATGGGCAGTGCCTGGTCTCCTCACTGTAGGGATGGTATGGGGGCAGGTGATGGGCAGTGCCTGGTCTCCTCACTGTAGGGATGGTATGGGGGCAGGTGATGGGCAGTGCCCGGTCTCCTCCTCACTGTAGGGATGGTATGGGGGCAGGTGATGGGCAGTGCCCGGTCTCCTCCTCACTGTAGGGATGGTATGGGGCAGGTGATGGGCAGTGCCCGGTCTCCTCACTGTAGGGATGGTATGGGGCAGGTGATGGGCAGTGCCCGGTCTCCTCCTCACTGTAGGGATGGTATGGGGCAGGTGATGGGCAGTGGTCTCCTCCTCACTGTAGGGATGGTATGGGGGCAGGTGATGGGCAGTGCCCGGTCTCCTCCTCACTGTAGGGATGGTATGGGGGCAGGTGATGGACAGTGCCCGGTCTCCTCCTCACTGTAGGGATGGTATGGGGCAGGTGATGGGCAGTGCCCTGTCTCCTCCTCACTGTAGGGATGGTATGGGGCAGGTGATGGACAGTGCCCGGTCTCCTCCTCACTGTAGGGATGGTATGGGGGCAGGTGATGGGCAGTGGTCTCCTCTTCTCTGTAGGGATGGTATGGGGGCAGGTGATGGGCAGTGCCCGGTCTCCTCCTCACTGTAGGGATGGTATGGGGGCAGGTGATGGCAGTGCCCGGTCTCCTCTTCTCTGTAGGGATGGTATGGGGGCAGGTGATGGGCAGTGCCCGGTCTCCTCCTCACTGTAGGGATGGTATGGGGGCAGGTGATGGCAGTGCCCGGTCTCCTCCTCACTGTAGGGATGGTATGGGGGCAGGTGATGGGCAGTGCCCGGTCTCCTCCTCACTGTAGGGATGGTATGGGGGCAGGTGATGGGCAGTGCCCGGTCTCCTCCTCACTGTAGGGATGGTATGGGGCAGGTGATGGGCAGTGCCGGTCTCCTCCTCACTGTAGGGATGGTATGGGGGCAGGTAATGGGCAGTGCCGGTCTCCTCCTCACTGTAGGGATGGTATGGGGGCAGGTGATGGGCAGTGCCCGGTCTCCTCCTCACTGTAGGGATGGTATGGGGGCAGGTGATGGGCAGTGGTCTCCTCCTCACTGTAGGGATGGTATGGGGGCAGGTGATGGGCAGTGCCCGGTCTCCTCCTCACTGTAGGGATGGTATGGGGCAGGTGATGGACAGTGCCTGGTTTCCTTTACACATGACACTTAGGGTACTATTAGACGGCCCAATATTAGGAGGCAGTGAGCACCAACCTGTCAGGTCAGCGCTTCCTTGCTCCTCGCTTCCATTCGCTGTCAGTGCTATTACACGCACCATCAGCAAGCGGGTAAGAGAGTGGGGCCCGGGGAGCTCCGGGAGGGGCCACCCATAGAAAAGAGCGCCAGTCTGCCGCCACTGCTCCTGTTACATGGAGTGACGGCCAGCAAACCATCACAATCGTGGTCAGGATTTTGGTTCATCTGATCGTTTATTTAAAACATGATCTATTACATGAAACACTCTGGACTCTCACAGGCTGAGAGTCTATCAGCTGCTTCTATGTAACCTCCTGGCTTTCATGTTACTGAGGAGCGGCTTCTTTCTAGTCGCTCTGCCATAAAGCCCGGATTGGTGGAGGCTGCAGTGATGATTTTTTCCCATCTGCATGCAGGATCTCTGGAGTTCAGCCACAGTGATCATTGGGTTTCTTGGGCTCATTTATTACAAAGGTCCATCTCCAACGATTACTCTAGTGGTCTTATTCTTTTTCTTTCACGGCCAGATACGTCCCTTCCACGGGCCATCCAGCTTATTGATACCTTTGGCATCTATTCAGGCCTTGAAATGAATTGGCCAAAGTCCTTCCTCCTATATGTCCATCCCTCTAAGTCTCATCTTGTGGTCTCCATGGTGGCCAGCCTATCTATGTTACTAAATCTGCCCAGAGATGCTGAATGTTGATCCACTGATTGGTCACTTTAGGAAAAAGTTTAAGGTGTGGAGTACCTTCCCTCTGCCAGTAGCTGGCCAATCAAACCTTCCTAAGATGGTTGTGCTCCCGAAATGCCTCCATGTTCTCCAACACGTTTGTTACTGTTCCTAAGACATTTTTAAGGCCCTGGATTCGGCCGTCATTATTATTATTCTTTTTTCTTTTTTTTTTTTTGGGGGGGGGGGGGGTCCTCTTGCTCCAAACTCCAATTAGCTACGTCTCAGCGCCCTAAAGACTTTGCGGGCATGGCTCTATCTGGCTTCTATTTCTACTACTTAGCGGGAAAGCTTAAGTATATAGCATCTTGGACAGAGGTAGGCTTGCCCCTGACGACACCTTTTAGGGTCAGTTCACACGTACAGACTCGCAGTGTAAATCTCGCTGCGAGTCTGTCAGGTCCTGGCAGTTCGCTGTCACTACATACTCGCAGCTGTCTGATCGGCCGCTGCGTGTATGTAATTCTGCAGGCCCCTTAACCCCTTATGCTCCCCCCCCCCCCGGCTCCTGCTCTGTGTAAATTACCTGTCTCCTTGCTGCACGGGGTCCCGGCGTACTGCTCTCCTGGGACCCCGTGCAGTGAGGAGAGGTAATGTAAACAGAGCAGGAGCCGGGGGGGAGCAGAAGGGGTTAAGGGGCCGGCAGAATTACATACATGCAGCGGTCGAGTATGTAGTGACAGTGAACTGCCAGGACCTGACAGACTCGCAGCGAGATTTACACTTCGAGTCTGTACGTGTGAACTGACCCTTAGACTAAGCTGATCTGCACTCCCTGTGGTCGATCCTGACAGTGGACCCAGCACCTAGACAAAGGCTGTTGCCCATCCACAAGGTCTCCCGGTCAGTATGGTATGTTGGTATCCAAGAGTAATCCCGCTATGGAATAATGCTAGTATCCCTCACTTCTCTTCCATGATGCAGCTTATTGGCTATTGATATAATACTTTGCAGATTTGTACATGATGGAACCTTGGTCTCATTTGACACCTTAAAACGTACTTATAGCATTCCTAACACCCACTTTTACCTGAAGCTCCGTCACTTTACCTTACCATGAGTTTAGGGACAGTGGTCCTTCTATCTCATCGTATCCTCTCATTGTCATCATAGTGAGGATTCTGGAGGCCTTGTATCCTCACTATACTCCTACCTTATCTGGTAACACTCTTCTCCCTGCTGCTGATAGATGGAAGATCACATTCCCGCCTTATCAGAAAAAAACTTTTGCTTATGCTTAAATTTTACCTATATGTCTCCCCATCAATAAATAACAAGCTTATGCAATTGTATATTGTTCATGAGAGTTACCTCACCCCTGTCCGTTTACACCGTATGGGTAGAATACCGTCTTCTTAAGTGCTCAGCTGAGCCAGCGGACATTTGGCACACAATCCGGTCTCTGAGCTCTACAGGCAGCTCTTTCCTCCTCCTCCAAGCAATCCTGTCTCTCAGCTCTACAGGCAGCTATTTTCTCCTCCACACAGTCCAGTCTCTGAGCTCTACAGGCAGCCTTTCCTCTTCCACACAGTCCTGTCTCTGAGCTCTACAGGCAGCTCTTTCCTCCTCCTCCACACAGTCCTGTCTCTGCTCCCTACAGGCAGCTCTTTTCTCCTCCACACAGTCCTGTCTCTGAGCTCTACAGGCAGCTCTTTTCTCCTCCACACAGTCCTGTCTCTCAGCTCTACAGGCAGCTCTTTCCTCCTCCTCCACACAGTCCTGTCTCTGAGCTCTACAGGCAGCCCTTTCCTTTTCCACACAGTCCTGTCTCTGAGCTCTACAGGCAGCTCTTTCCTCTTCCACACAGTCCTGTCTCTGAGCTCTACAGTCAGCTCTTTCCTCTTCCACACAGTCCTGTCTCTGAGCTCTACAGGCAGCACTTTCCTCCTCCTCCACACAGTCCAGTCTCTGAGCTCTACAGGCAGCTCTTTCCTCCCCCACACAGTACTGTCTCTGAACTCTACAGGCAGCTCTTTCCTCCTCCCCCACACAGTCCTGTCTCTGAGCTCTACAGGCAGCTCTTTCCTCCTCCTGCACACAGTCCAGTCTCTGAGCTCTACAGGCAGCTCTTTCCTCCCCCACACAGTACTGTCTCTGAGCTCTACAGGCAGCTCTTTCCTCCTCCTCCACACAGTCCTGTCTCTGAGCCCTACAGGGAGCTCTTTCCTCCCCCACACAGTACTGTCTCTGAGCCCTACAGGCAGCTTTTCCCTCCTCCTCCACACAGTCCTGTCTCTGAGCTCTACAGGCAGCTCTTTCCTCCCCCACACAGTCCTGTCTCTGAGCTCTACAGGCAGCTCTTTCCTCCTCCACACAGTCCTGTCTCTGAGCTCTACAGGGAGCTCTTTCCTCCTCCACACAGTCCTGTCTCTGAGCTCTACAGGCAGCTCTTTCCTCCCCCACACAATCCTGTCTCTGAGCTCTACAGGCAGCTCTTTCCTCCCCCACACAGTCCTGTCTCTGAGCTCTACAGGCAGCTCTTTCCTCCTCCTCCACACAGTCCTGTCTCTGAGCTCTACAGGCAGCTCTTCCTCCTCCACACAGTCCTGTCTCTGAGCTCTACAGGCAGCTCTTTCCTCCTCCTCCACACAGTCCTGTCTCTGAGCTCTACAGGCAGCCCTTTCCTCCCCCACACAGTCCTGTCTCTGAGCTCTACAGGCAGCTCTTTCCTCCTCCTCCACACAGTCCTGTCTCTGAGCTCTACAGGCAGCTCTTCCTCCTCCACACAGTCCTGTCTCTGAGCTCTACAGGCAGCCCTTTCCTCCCCCACACAGTCCTGTCTCTGACCTCTACAGGCAGCTCTTTCCTTCTCCTCCACACAGTCCTGTCTCTGAGCTCTACAGGCAGTTATTTCCTCCTCCTCCACACAGTCCTGTCTCTGAGCTCTACAGGCAGCTCTTTCCTCCTCCACACAGTCCTGTCTCTGAGCTCTACAGGCAGCTCTTTCCTCCTCCACACAGTTCTGTCTCTGCTCCCTACAGGCAGCTCTTTCCTCCACCACACAGTCCTGTCTCTGAGCTCTACAGGCAGCTCTTTCCTCCCCCACACAGTCCTGTCTCTGAGCTCTACAGGCAGCTATTTGCTCTGCATGGCTTGTTGTTTGTGAGCAGCATGACAAAATGTGAGAAAAGTAACCGGATTATATACACACTCAGCTCAACTGAAGAGACAGGTGGGTGGTAAGGAAGATATGTCGGCTGTTCTGTGTCCAGATTTAGTCTACAAGTCTTCATATTTATATCTATTTCAAGGATGATCTGCTGATCATCTAGTGATGGATAGGCTGTATTCTCAGTGATGTCACCGCTGATCTCTAGTGATGGATAGGCTGTATTCTCAGTGATGTCACCGCTGATCTCTAGTGATGGATAGTCTGTATTCATAGTGATGTCACTGATCTCTAGTGATGGATAGGCTGTATTCTCAGTGATGTCACTGATCCCTAGTGATGGATAGGCTGTATTCTCAGTGATGTCACTAATCCCTAGTGATGGATAGGCTGTATACTCAGTGATGTCACTGCTAATCTCTAGTGATGGATAGGCTGCATTCTCAGTGATGTCACCGCTGATCTATAGTGATGGATAGGCTGTATTCTCAGTGATGTCACCGCTGATCATCTAGTGATGGATAGGCTGTATTCTCAGTGATGTCACTGATCTCTAGAGATGGATAGGCTGTATTCTCAGTGATGTCACCACTGATCTCTAGTGATGGATAGGCTGTATCCTCAGTGATGTCACTGATCTCTAGTGATGGATAGGCTGTATTCTCAGTGATGTCACCGCTGATCTATAGTGATGGATAGGCTGTATTCTCAGTGATGTCACCACTGATCTCTAGTGATGGATAGGCTGTATTCTCAGTGATGTCACCGCTGATCTCTAGTGATGGATAGGCTGTATTCTCAGTGATGTCACTGATCTTTAGTGATGGATAGGCTGTATTCTCAGTGATGTCACCGCTGATCTCTAGTGATGGATAGGCTGTATTCTCAGTGATGTCACCGCTGATCTATAGTGATGGATAGGCTGTATTCTCAGTGATGTCACCGCTGATCTCTAGTGATGGATAGGCTGTATTCTCAGTGATGTCACTAATCCCTAGTGATGGATAGGCTGTATTCTCAGTGATGTCACTAATCCCTAGTGATGGATAGGCTGTATTCTCAGTGATGTCACTGCTAATCTCTAGTGATGGATAGGCTGTATTCTCAGTGATGTCACCGCTGATCTATAGTGATGGATAGGCTGTATTCTCAGTGATGTCACCGCTGATCTCTAGTGATGGATAGGCTGTATTCTCAGTGATGTCACTGCTAATCTCTAGTAATGGATAGGCTGTATTCTCAGTGATGTCACAGCTGATCTCTAGTGATGGATAGGCTGTATTCTCAGTGATGTCACAGCTGATCTCTAGTGATGGATAGGCTGTATTCTCAGTGATGTCACTGCTGATCTCTAGTAATGGATAGGCTGTATTCTCAGTGATGTCACTGATCTCTAGTGATGGATAGGCTATATTCTCAGTGATGTCACTGATCTCTAGTGATGGATAGGCTGTATTCTCAGTGATGTCACTGCTGATCTCTAGTGATGGATAGGCTGTATTCTCAGTGATGTCACTGCTGATCTCTAGTGATGGATAGGCTGTATTCTCAGTGATGTCACTGATCTCTAGTGATGGATAGGCTGTATTCTCAGTGATGTCATTGATCTCCAGTGATGGATAGGCTGTATTCTCAGTGATGTCACAGCTGATCTCTAGTGATGGATAGGCTGTATTCTCAGTGATGTCACTGATCTCTAGTGATGGATAGGCTGTATTCTCAGTGAAGTCACAGCTGATCTCTAGTGATGGATAGGCTGTATTCTCAGTGATGTCACTGATCTCTAGTGATGGATAGGCTGTATTCTCAGTGATGTCATTGATCTCCAGTGATGGATAGGCTGTATTCTCAGTGATGTCACTGATCTCTAGTGATGGATAGGCTGTATTCTCAGTGATGTCACTGCTGATCTCTAATGATGGATAGGCTGTATTCTCAGTGATGTCACTAATCTCTAGTGATGGATAGGCTGTATTCTCAGTGATGTCACTGATCTCTAGTGATGGATAGGCTGTATTCTCAGTGATGTCACTGCTGATCTCTAGTGATGGATAGGCTGTATTCTCAGTGATGTCACTAATCTCTAGTGATGGATAGGCTGTATTCTCAGTGAAGTCACCGCTGATCTCTAGTGATGGATAGGCTGTATTCTCAGTGATGTCACTGATCTCTAGTGATGGATAGGCTGTATTCTCAGTGATGTCACTGATCTCTAGTGATGGATAGGCTGTACTCTCAGTGATGTCACTGCTGATCTTATACACCAGCACACAGTACTTCTCAGTGGGACAGCACACCAGGCTGAGCCTAGGGTTAGGGACTCTCACAGCACAGCGCGGCACTTTGTATGCTTGCAGAGAATTCTTTTGTGTCTTCTTTTCTGTGGTTGAATGGTTCATCACTGTAGCTGATCTTCTGCCCTCTGGCTCACACATGCCGAGCCTCCTGTCAGATCATTTGTTACCACACTAATGAAGATATTATAAGGCTCTGGTAAGCTGACCCCGGGCTGTTCTGCTCAGCATATCCTGGATATCCTTCACCTGTATGATAATTTACTGCAGTCCAACCTGTGCTGCATTGTATTTTCCTATCCTGGGTCTAGCCCCTCTATAGAGCTCATCCTCCGGGGGGCGCACATGCAGCCGTGTTCTCATCTATTTTCCCTATGTTCACGTTTTTCCTGTGTTGCAGGTTTGCCGATCAGGCAGATTTACAGCCAAACTACATAGAGCACGGACACTTCAGATGGCAGACACATACAGCTCAGCCAGGGGTCTAAGGGTGGTATTACACGGGCCGATGGGGGCCCGATAATACCTGGAAATGAGCAGCGATCTGCTAGATCGTTCCGTGTAATAGTACCCTAACTCAACACAGGATCCGGCTCCGGCCACTCTGTCCCCTCGTTCTGTGACCTATGACCTGGACTCTCCTGAAATACTCTGTGACACCATACTCCAGCTCAGCATTATGGAAACTTCAGTTATTCGTGCCCTGAGTCATACATGGAGACAATGTGATTCCTAAAGAACAAAGTCCTCCACTTCATCAAACCACGTCACACAGAGGAAGAGGAGCAGAAGACAACAGAGACTGGAGACACGTCACACAGAGGAAGAAGAGCAGAAGAGAACAGAGACTGGAGACACGTCACACAGAGGAAGAAGAGCAGAAGAGAACAGAGACTGGAGACACGTCACACAGAGGAAGACAAGCAGAAGAGAACAGAGACTGGAGACAATTGACACAGAGGAAGAAGAGGGGAAGTGAACAGAGACTAGAGACACATCACACAGAGGAAGAAGTGGGGAAGTGAACAGAGACTGGAGACACATCACACAGAGGAAGAAATGAACAGAGACTGGAGACATGTCACCCAGAGGAAGAAGAGCAGAAGAAAACAGAGACTAAAGACACGTCACACAGAGGAAGAAGAGAACAGAGATTGGAGACATGTCACACAGAGGAAGAGGAGCAGAAGAGAACAGAGACTGGAGACACGTCACACAGAGGAAGAAGAGCAGAAGAGAATAGGAGAGTCCCTGCTTCTTCATTCTCACCCTGACACTTCTGGAAAGTTTTTGAAGAATTTCTCAACTTAAGGAAAGTTTCCCAACAACAAGAAGCTGTATCCCCGTGTGACTCATCACAGCCCTCTGATCACTTGAATCTTACTGACTGGTCTATCGGGCCCCATAAAGGTCACCAACATCTGCAAAGAATAGTGAGTGCAGCTCTGAAGCATAATACAGGATCAGTAATGTAATGTAATGTATGTACACAGTGACCCCACCAGCAGAATAGTGAGTGCCGCTCTGGGGTATAATAAAGTAACTCAAATCATTTATCTGGAGATATAAAGAAAAGCTAAACAGCTTTTCCTGTGTTCTTGTTTCAGATATCCCAATACACAGCTACTATGTTCAATCACAGATACAAATATATATATATATATATATATATATATATATAGAGAGAGAGAGAGAGAGAGAGAGAGAGAGAGTCCCAGAGAACCCTGCATACTGTATACATGTATCTGTGTGTGTTAATATACATGTCTGTGTGGTGGTATATAAATATATAGATAGGTGTATATGTGTATCTGTGTGGTGGTATATATAGATAGGTGTATACGTGTATCTGTGTGGTGGTATATATATATATGTGTATACATGTATCTGTGTGGTGGTATATATAGATAGGTGTATACATGTATCTGTGTGGTATATATATATATATATATATATATATAGGTGTATATGTGTATCTGTGTGGTAGTATATATATATAGGTGTATACATGTATCTGTGTGGTGGTATATATATATATAGGTGTATACGTGTATCTGTGTTGTGGTATATATATATATATATATATATATATATATATATATATATATATATATATATATACACACACACACTATGGGGTCACCCAAACAATTTAGTGTTTTCCATGAAAAGTCGCACTTCTTCACCACCGCACGTTGTGAAATGAATAGAAAATAGAGACAAGACGTTGACAAGGTTAGAAATACTGATTTGTATGGGAAATAACATTGTTCTTCCATCACACTTTGCTTCCGTCCCAGAATCCTCCTTTTGCAGCAATTCCAGCATTGCCCACCTTTGGCATTCTAGCTATTAATCTGTTGGGGTAAGCTGGAGAAATTGCCCCCCACGCTTCTAGAAGCAGCTCCCACAAGTTGGATTGGTTGGATGGGCACTTCTGGCGTACCATACGGTCCAGCTGCTCCCACAATGGGGTGGTGATCTGGTGACTGCGCTGGCCACTCCATTCCCTATGATAGAATACCAGCTGCTGCTTCTGCTGGAAATAGTTCTTGCACAATTTGGAGGTGTTTAGGGTCATTGTCCTGTTGTAGGATGAAATTGGCTCCAACCAAGCGCTGCCCACTGGGTATGGCATGGCGGTGCAGAGTGATGGCCTTCCTTATTCACAATCCCTATTACCCTGTACAAATCTCCCACCTTACCAGCACCAACCCCAGACCATCACATGACCTCCACCATGTATAACAGATGGCGTCAGGCATTCTTCCAGCATCTTCTCATTTCTTCTGCGTCTCACAAACCTTCTTCTTTGTCATCCAAACACCTCAAACTTGGATTCATCCGTCCACAACACTTTTTCCCATTCTTCCTCTGTCCAATCTCTGTGTTCTTTTGCCCATCTATCTTTTTCTTTTATTGGCCAGTCTCAGATATGGCTTTTTCTTTGCCACTCTGCCCTGAAGCCCAAAATCCGGCAGCCGCCTCTTCACTGTAGATGGTGACACTGGTGTTTTGCGGGGACTATGTAATGAAGATGCCAGTTGGGGACCTGTGAGGCGTCTGTTTCTCAAACTAGAGACTCTAATGTGCTGATCTTCTTGCTTACTTGTGCAACGCGGCCTCCCACTTCTTTTTCTACTCTGGTTAGAGCCTGTTTGTGCTGTCCTCTGTAGGGAGTAGTACACACCATTGTAGGAAATCTTCAATTTCTTAGCTATTTCTCGCATGGAATAGCCTTCATTTCTAAGAACAAGAATAGACTGTCGAGTTTCAGATGAAAGTTCTCTTTTTCTGGCCATTTTGAGCGTTTAATTGACCCCACAAATGTGATGCTCCAGAAACACAATCTGCTCAAAGGAAGGTCAGTTTTGTAGCTTCTGTAACCAGCTAGACTGTTTTCAGATGTGTGAACATGATTGCACAAGGGTTTTCTAATCATCAATTAGCCTTCTGAGCCAATGAGCAAACACCTTGTACCATTAGAAGACTGGAGTGATAGTTGCTGGAAATGGGCCTCTATACACCTATGTAGATATTGCACCAAACACCAGACATTTGCAGCTAGAATAGTCAGTTACCACATTAGCAATGTATAGAGTGGATTGGTTTAAAGTTAGGACTAGTTTATAGTTATCTTCATTGAAAAGTACAGTGCTTTTCCTTCAAAAATAAGGACATTTCAATGTGACCCCAAACTTTTGAATCGTAGTGTATATATAGGTGTATACGTGCATCTGTGTAGTGGTATATATAGATAGGTGTATACATGTATCTGTGTGGTGGTGTATATATAGATAGGAGTATATGTGTATCTGTGTGGTGGTGTATATATAGATAGGAGTATATGTGTATCTGTGTGGTGG
>JAQFWZ010000011.1:1383028-1468028 GCA_027789725.1 Dendropsophus ebraccatus
AGGAAGAAGGGAAAGGGGGGACATGATTGAAACCTTTATATATGTTACAGGAGGAAGAAGGGAAAGGAGGGACATGATGAAAACCTTTAAGTATGTTAAACGACTAAATAAGGTTTAAGAGGGGAGTGTTTTTAGTAAAAAACTGAGCTCAAGAACAAGAGGAGACAGTGAGAGGTTAGTTGGGGGAAAGATCAGAAGCAACGTGAGAAAATATTATTTTACTGAAAGAGTAGTAGATACCTGGAGCAAACTTCCAGCAGAGGTGGTTGGTAAATCTACAATAAGGGTACAAACCCACTTGACGTATTTGCTGCGTGAATCAGTCTTAAAAATAAGCAGGCAAAACGCAGGTTGGCTTTATACAATTGTTCTGCGTTAAAATACGCAATTGCGTATTTTTGAAGCGTGAAGCTACGTGCGTTTTTCGCACAGGTTGTTAACAACTGATGCTTTGCTAACAACAAGCTTCACGCTTCAAAAATACGCAATTGCGTATTTTAACGCAGAACAATTGTATAAAGCCAACCTGCGTTTTGCCTGCTTATTTTTAAGACTGATTCACGCAGCAAATACGTCAAGTGGGTTTGTACCCTAACAGAATTTAAACACGCCTGGGATAATCATACATCTATCCTAAGATAATAAGAAAGAAAATACTAAAAGGGCGACTAGATGGACCCGGTGGTCTTTTTCTGCCGACAATCTTCTATGTTTCTATGTCTGTGTGGCGGCATATATAGATAGTTGTATACGTGTATCTGTGTGGTATATATAGATAGGTGTATACGTGTATCTGTGTGGTATATATAGATAGGCGTGTTCATGTGGTTGTGGGATCTCGGGTGACTTCCTGTGTAGAGATTCTTTTGCTACAAACACTCCATTTCCTGACATCTGAGACGCTCGCAGATCCTAACACTTGTATTCTGCCCAGTATCTCTATCCTGTACCGGCTGCTGGTATAGTGTGTAGGACTCTCTCACATATTTTACCATTCCTTTCTCCTATCCTATAACACCTGTATTCTGCCCAGTATCTCTATCCTGTAGCGGCTGCTGGTATAGTGTGTAGGACTCTCTTGTATATTCTGCCATTCCTTACTCTTATCCTATAACACTTGTATTCTGCCCAGTATCTCTATCCTGCACCGGCTGCTGGTATAGTGTGTAGTACTCTCTTGTATATTCTACCATTCCTTACTCTTATCCTATAACACTTGTATTCTGCCCAGTATCTCTATCCTGCACCGGCTGCTGGTATAGTGTGTAGGACTCTCTGGTATATTCTACCATTCCTTACTCTTATCCTATAACACTTGTATTCTGCCCAGTATCTCTATCCTGCACCGGCTGCTGGTATAGTGTGTAGGACTCTCTCATATATTCTACCATTCCTTACTCTTATCCTATAACACTTGTATTCTGCCCAGTATCTCTATCCTGCACCGGCTGCTGGTATAGTGTGTAGGACTCTCTTGTATATTCTGCCATTCCTTACTCTTATCCTATAACACTTGTATTCTGCCCAGTATCTCTATCCTGCACCGGCTGCTGGTATAGTGTGTAGGACTCTCTGGTATATTCTACCATTCCTTACTCTTATCCTATAACACTTGTATTCTGCCCAGTATCTCTATCCTGCACCGGCTGCTGGTATAGTGTGTAGGACTCTCTCATATATTCTACCATTCCTTACTCTTATCCTATAACACTTGTATTCTGCCCAGTATCTCTATCCTGCACCGGCTGCTGGTATAGTGTGTAGGACTCTCTTGTATATTCTACTGTTCCTGTCTCCTATCCTATAACACTTGTATTCTGCCCAGTATCTCTATCCTGTACCGGCTGCTGGTATAGTGTGTAGGACTCTCTCATATATTCTACCATTCCTTACTCTTATCCTATAACACTTGTATTCTGCCCAGTATCTCTATCCTGTAACAGCTGCTGGTATAGTGTGTAGGACTCTCTCGTATATTCTACTGTTCCTGTCTCCTATCCTATAACACCTGTATTCTGCCCAGTATCTCTATCCTGCACCGGCTGCTGGTATAGTGTGTAGTACTCTCTTGTATATTCTACCATTCCTTACTCTTATCCTATAACACTTGTATTCTGCCCAGTATCTCTATCCTGTACCGGCTGCTGGTATAGTGTGTAGGACTCTCTTGTATATTCTGCCATTCCTTACTCTTATCCTATAACACTTGTATTCTGCCCAGTATCTCTATCCTGCACCGGCTGCTGGTATAGTGTGTAGGACTCTCTGGTATATTCTACCATTCCTTACTCTTATCCTATAACAAGTCAGTATTGGATATTCTTCTCTATGATGTGTTTTGGCTATACTCTATAATCTCTGATCGGACCCTCCTATGTCACATCTATAGGCCGCTATATAAAAGACATTAGGGTAAATGTCTCCAGCGACAAATATTATGTGATGGGCCATGTGCAGTGATGGCAGGGTCCCCAGCGGGGTGGGGGGCACTGTGTCACATTCATCCTATACCTGGTAACAGGCCAGCATTGGCTGATACAGAACGACTCAAGTAACAGAGCAAACAGGAACAAGGTCTGTATAATCCTGTCTGTGGGCTGGTGCCTCCCCCTCCCCTGTGGCTGAACCTATAGTACCAGACACTGAAAACGTCCCATCCACAGAACAACAAAAAATAATACATCACTAAAGTCAAAGATCAGACAAAAATCTGAATAAGATCCCCTGCTTATGATTCTATTCATTAAAGAGGGACTCTGGCAAAAAAAATACATTTCTTTCAAATTAACTGGTGCCAGAAAGTTCTATAGATTTGTAAAGCACTTCTATTTAAAAACCTGCAGTCTACCAGTACTTATCAGCTGCTGTATGTCCTGCAGAAAGTGGTGTATTCTCTCCAGTCTTCCAGTACTTATCAGCTGCTGTATGTCCTGCAGAAAGTGGTATATTCTCTCCAGTCTGACACAGGGCTCTCTGCTGCTATCTCTGTCCATATCAGGAACTGTCCAGAGAAGCGGCAAATACCCACAGAAAACCTCTCCTGCTCTAGACAGTTCCTGACACGGACAGAGGTGGCAGCAGAGAGCACTGTGTCACACTGGAGAGAATCCCCCACTTCCTGCAGGACATACAACAGCTGATAGTACTGGAAGACTGGAGAGAATACACCACTTCCTGCAGGACATACAGCAGCTGATAAGTACTGGAAGACTGGAGATTTTTCTTACATAAGTAAATTTTTAAGTTAAAATAAATACACACACACATATATATCACAGGTGACAAATACTCTGTAACACATACTGCAAAGTACCATATACAACAAAGTAGCATCACAAGAACTACACATATATTCCTGTACATAGCACAAGGCTTCCTCATATCACATTACATAAAGATACACACCAGGAAATGCTCACAATGCACCAGAACCAGAAAAATATACACATACCATGCACAGTATACTTTTTTTCTACAATAATTGACAGTTGACTATAACAGCATTATAGTAGTATATTCCTGTATATAGGAGCAGTATTATAGTAGTATATCCCTGTATATAGGAGCAGTATTATAGTAGTTATATTCCTGTATATAGGAGCAGTATTATAGTAGTTATATTCCTGTATATAGGGGCAGTATTATAGTAGTATATTCCTGTATATAGGAGCAGTATTATAGTAGTTATATTCCTGTATATAGGAGCAGTATTATAGTAGTTATATTCCTGTATATAGGAGCAGTATTATAGTAGTATATCCCTGTATATAGGAGCAGTGTTATAGTAGTTATATTCCTGTATATAGGAGCAGTATTATAGTAGTATATTCCTGTATATAGGAGCAGTATTATAGTAGTTATATTCCTGTATATAGGAGCAGTATTATAGTAGTTATATTCCTGTATATAGGAGCAGTATTATAGTAGTTATATTCCTGTATATAGGGAGCAGTATTATAGTAGTTATATTCCTGTATATAGGAGCAGTATTATAGTAGTTATATTCCTGTATATAGGGGCAGTATTATAGTAGTTATATTCCTATATATAGGAGCAGTATTATAGTAGTATATTCCTGTATATAGGAGCAGTATTATAGTAGTATATCCCTGTATATAGGAGCAGTATTATAGTAGTATATCCCTGTATATAGGAGCAGTGTTATAGTAGTTATATTCCTGTATATAGGAGCAGTATTATAGTAGTTATATACCTGTATATAGGAGCAGTATTATAGTAGTTATATCCCTGTATATAGGGGGCAGTATTATAGTAGTTATATCCCTGTATATAGGAGCAGTATTATAGTAGTTATATCCCTGTATATAGAGGCAGTATTATAGTAGTTATATCCCTGTATATAGGGGGCAGTATTATAGTAGTTATATCCCTGTATATAGGGGCAGTATTATAGTAGTTATATTCCTGTATATAGGAGCAGTATTATAGTAGTTATATTCTTGTATATAGGGAGCAGTATTATAGTAGTTATATCCCTGTATATAGGAGCAGTATTATAGTAGTTATATTCCTGTATATAGGAGCAGTATTATAGTAGTTATGTTCCTGTATATAGGAACAGTATTATAGTAGTATATTCCTGTATATAGGAGCAGTATTATAGTAGTATATCCCTGTATATAGGAGCAGTGTTATAGTAGTTATATTCCTGTATATAGGAGCAGTATTATAGTAGTTATATTCCTGTATATAGGAGCAGTATTATAGTAGTATATTCCTGTATATAGGAGCAGTATTATAGTAGTATATTCCTGTATATAGGAGCAGTATTATAGTAGTTATATTCCTGTATATAGGGGCAGTATTATAGTAGTATATTTCTGTATATAGGGGCAGTATTATAGTAGTTATATTCCTGTATATAGGAGCAGTATTATAGTAGTATATTCCTGTATATAGGGGACAGTATTATAGTAGTATATCCCTGTATATAGGAGCAGTATTATAGTAGTATATTCCTGTATATAGGGGCAGTATTATAGTAGTTATATCCCTGTATATAGGAGCAGTATTATAGTAGTTATATCCCTGTATATAGGAGCAGTATTATAGTAGTATATTCCTGAATATAGGAGCAGTATTATAGTAGTATATTCCTGTACATAGGAGCAGTATTAAAGTAGTTATATTCCTGTATATAGGAGCAGTATTATAGTAGTTATATTCCTGTATATAGGGGGCGGTATTATAGTAGTTATATTCCTGTATATAGGGGGCAGTATTATAGTAGTTATATCCCTGTATATAGGAGCAGTTTTATAGTAGTTATATTCCTGTATATAGGGAGCAGTATTATAGTAGTTATATTCTTGTATATAGGGGCAGTATTATAGTAGTATATTCCTGTATATAGGAGCAGTATTATAGTAGTTATATTCCTGTATATAGGGAGCAGTATTATAGTAGTTATATTCCTGTATATAGGGAGCAGTATTATAGTAGTTATATTCTTGTATATAGGGGCAGTCACTAAATTGCCAGCATAGTTTATGCTGATATAATTGGCCCCATCAATGTATTATCGGTATACACATTATTAGCGTAATAGATGTGATATTACAGTACAAAACATCACGGTGCTATATTTATTTCCATGCTGTTTATTGCTCTTAATGATCGGATTGTTATGACACATTATTTTATTCCCACCGGTATTATGTCAATATTGCCCTGAGCAGCGATCAGTCACAGGAGGGTCGGGCTTGTATACATGTAAAGTACAGCAGGTTACTGGATCTTTGTTTCCCTGTTTCTATTCCTTTTTGTGCTATTAGTTTCTTTGTTTTGAAGGATTCCCCTAATTTCTGCCGGTCTCTGTCATGATGGTGATCTCATTGGTTTTTACTTTTACAGCTGTTGTCATGTGTGAGCTGGAAGGAATTGGTGTGTACAGTCATTGTGTGACAAGGAGTGCGGAGGATGAGGAGGAGGAGATGGGGCTCGGAGGTGCAGCCACAGGAAGTGCCCTTCACCCTGCTGCTTCCCAGATCTGAGGACGACCCACTTCTCTGCTATATTCTGGGTTACAATCATTTTTGATTTTTCCGATCGATACGACATTGCCTGTCCTTGCTGAGTGCCGCTCAATCGACAAGTACATCTAAGAGGGGCGGTGAATGTGGAGGGGCGTGGATCACCTCTGACCCCCAGTGATCTACTTATCTACCCAACTAGAAGTAACTGATCACTATCAGCAGCGCACACAGCAGCCAGGCACAAAGTTACTCCTGTCAGCAGCAGCGAGGATCAGCGCATGGTGAAATCATTCATCCTAAAAACAACATATGCTGAAAAGTACTAAAAAGTCGTGTGTGGAACGCTACACGTGTTCTCCATAGCGATTGAACGCTTTTAGTTATATTTGCTTCTTTAGTTATAAAATATTTCTATTATTTTTTTATTATAATGTAAAAGTATAAACCACATGGGTTAGTATGGGCTTAGTTCACACTAGAATCATAATGCCATGAAAGACTGAAACTTGTAGACTCCATTGCTCCATTGGTCATTTCTATTGTCCAGATCAGTATAGAAAACCTCTCTGGACAGTTCCTGACATGGACAGAGGTGGCAGCAGAGACCACTGTGTAAGACTGGAGAGAATACACCACTTCCTGCAGGACATACAGCAGCTGAAAAGCATTGGAAGACTGAGGATTTTTTAAATCGAAGTAAATTACAAACCAGTATAACTTTTTTATGTTACTTAATTCGGAAAAATAAAATCTGAGAAGAACTCCTTTAAGATAGCCGTACATCTTTTATATATATATATATATATATATATATATATATATATATATCATCAACGATTGTTCAGCTGTCGGTTATCTTTCCTGTCCTCTGCCGTCTTTCCCGTACACAGGAACCTTCAGCAACCAGAAAACATGCCCACTTGGCTGAGCAGAGAATACATGTGTAGGGAAGAGATCTGAAACATTCAGCTGACAGCTATGGAAAAGGTCTGACCAGCTTAACTCAAGTCTCACTGTCAGCATAAAAAATTTTGACATTTTTGATCCAAGTGTTCGGACCCCTACTGATCATGAGGAAAAGCCATAAGAGGACCACACTCCGCACAGCCTTCTCCCGACTCCGTATTCATGATCAGTCGGGCTCTGACTAATAGTCTATGTAAGTCTATGGCACCCGAGTGACTTCACTGCGGACCGCGCTGCAGCTCCATGCCCGTCCACCATCAAGAAGGGACGATTGCCTAATATTGTACAGATATATAGACCGCATTCAGGACTGCTTCTTTATGACTTGCTGTAAACAATGCTGTCACAGCTATTCCAGGAATTCATGGGTTAATTCAGCTCCATTACGGTTACCAGAATGACAACTGTGGACTGTGCGGATAAAGTGACATCTCTCGATCACCGTTCTGTTGTATCACTAATGGACCCTCAGCGTCCATGGTTTAGCAGTTCTGTACCTTTTGTAAGGGGGGGGGGGACATGGCGGCCAGGCGGCAGCTGCATCTGGGGGGCTGTTACTGTGTTTATGGCAGCCATATGCTGGAAGGAGCACATGGCTATCAGACAGTGCAGCCTGTAACACTTGACTTTGAAGTTGGCAATGTCAGTCTATGGATATCACTTCATACATTTATGGGGCTGTCCGGTGTCTGCACAGGGGAAGAGCAGTCCTAAACCTGGAGAGAAGCGGTGCCTGAGATACCTGTGACCTGCTGACACTACGACTTCTGGCCCGAGCGTCTACAACATGACCGATAGCCGCCAGATTTCAGGCTTGTGTATGGCGGGCTCCCATATACTCCTCTTCCTCTGTCTATGCATTTATCCCATGCGCTATGTCTCCATTCTAGTCCCTATGTCGGGTATAAAGTGCATATGGCGTTTGTCAGGATATATATCCATACTGTACAATAATATAAGCCTGGCCGTGTCTCCATGGAATGATACAGAATACTGCACAAAGGACAAGACCCCCAGAATAAAAACATAGTAACATAGTAAATAAGGTTGAAAAGAAGACAAGAGTCCATCAGGTTCAACCTAGGAAAATCCTACTGTGTTAATCCAGGGGAAGGCAAAAACCCCTATGAGGCAGACAACAACCGTCCCACCACAGGGAGAAAAATCCTTCCCGACTCCAATGGCGACCAGAATAATCCCTGGATCACCGGAAATCTAATGCCCATAACTTGTAATATTATATTGTTCAAGAAAAGCATCCAGGCCTCCCCTGTACTTATTATTACATCCATGCATTCACCATTACACCCATCTATCCACCATTCCGTCCATCCACCATTACACCTATCCACCATTCCATCCATCCAGAATTACATCCATGCATCCGCCATTACATCCATCCATCCACCATTACATCCATCCATCCACCATTACACTCATTCACCATTACATCCATCCATCATTACATCCATCCATCTACCATTACATCCACCTTTACGTCCATCTATCCACCATTACATCCATGCATCCACCATTACACCCATTTACCATTACATCCATGCATCCACCATTACACCCATTCATCATTACATCCATGCATCCACCATTACATCCACCTTTACGTCCATCTATCCACCATTACATCCACCTTTACGTCCATCTATCCACCATTACGTCCATCCATCCACCATTACGTCCATCTATCCACCATTACATCCATGCATCCACCATTACATCCATCTATCCACCATTACACCTATCCACCATTACATCCATCCATCCACCATTACATCCACCATTACATCCATGCATCCACCATTACGTCCATGCATCCACCATTACATCCATCCACCATTACATCCATCCAGCATTACGCCCATCCATCCACCATTACGCCCATCCACCATTTCGTCCATGCATCCACCATTACATCATCCATCCACCATTACGTCATCCATCCACCATTACGTCATCCATCCACCATTACGTCCATCCACTATTACATCCATCCATCCACCATTTCATCCATGCATCCACCATTATGTCCATCAATCCACCATTACGTCCATCCATCCACCATTACATCCATTCAGCATTATGCCCATCCATCCACCATTACGCCCATCCACCATTTCGTCCATGCATCCACCATTACGTCATCCATCCACCATTACGTCCATCCACTATTACATCCATCCATCCACCATTTCATCCATGCATCCACCATTACGTCCATCCATCCACCATTTCATTTATGCATCCACCATTAGGTCTATCCATCCACCATTACGTCCATCCATCCAACATTACATCCATCCACCATTACAACCATGCATCCACCATTACATCCTTCTATCCATCCATCCACCATTACACCCATCCATCCACTATTCCATCTATATATATATATATACATAAATATATATATATATATATATATATATATATATAAAATCAGCCTCTTTCTTCTATATTGCAGATGTCCACAGGAGCCTTGCATTGTAGAGGACAGGTTGCGGTGATATCAGCAGACGCTGATGTGTAGGTGTATAGGATTCCTGCTGGCTGCAGATTGTCAGCTCTTGGGCCACTCTCCTCCTCCTGTACGTGTATCTATGTGCTGATGTCTTCTACAGACACATTTCCTGCTCTCGTATAGTTTCACGACGTCTGGCTTCATGATGGTTCCTTATAAATCATTAATAATCTGTCTGTATGGGGCGCTTACAATGCAGCTACCCCCCTCCTGGTTTCTTACTCCTCCCGGGAGGCTACAGAGGAGCGTTTGACTACCCATTCGCTGCACTGGACTTTATTGGTCTATAATCTGTATATCCATGTATACGGGCAGTGTATGTAGTATGTCTGCAGGCACCGTATGTATATGGACACTGCACAAAAAAGAATTATATATCTATATCTATGTATATATACGCTCTAATATCCCATCTTTGCCCTTTGCTTACTATAGGTGGCCCTGGAGCCAGTCCATACTATTGCAGACCTGACACAATGGATGTAGTGGATGAATCAGTCAGGTGAGGATGTATAGGGGATGGATCAGTCAGGTTAGGATCTATAGGGGTGGATCGGTCGGGTGAGGATGTATAGGGGATGAATCAGTCAGGTGAGGATCTATAGGGTATGGATCAGTCAGGTGAGGATCTATAGGGGATGGATCAGTCAGGTGAGGATGTATAGGGGATGGATCAGTCAGGTGAAGATCTATAGGAGAAGGATCAGTCAGGTGAGGATCTATAGGGGATGGATCAGTCAGGTGAGGATCTATAGGAGAAGGATCAGTCAGGTGAGGATCTATAGGAGAAGGATCAGTCAGGTGAGGATCTATAGGGGATGGATCAGTCAGGTGAGGATCTATAGAAGGATCAGTCAGGTGAGGATCTATAGGAGAAGGATCAGTCAGGTGAGGATCTATAGGAGAAGGATCAGTAAGGTGAGGATCTATAGGAGAAGGATCAGTCAGGAGAGGATGTATAGCAGAAGGATCAGTCAGGTGAGGATCTATAGGGGATGGATCAGTCAGGTGAGGATCTATAGGAGAAGGATCAGTCAGGTGAGGATGTATAGGAGAAGGATCAGTCAGGTGAGGATGTATAGGAGAAGGATCAGTCAGGTGAGGATCTATAGGGGATGGATCAGTCAGGTGAGGATCTATAGGGGATAGATCAGTCAGGTGAGGATCTATAGTTTATGGATCAGTCAGGTGAGGATCTATAGGGGATGGATCAGTCAGGTTGGATAAAGGGGATGGATCAGTCAGGTGAGGATCTATAGGAGAAGGATCAGTCAGGTGAGGATCTATAGGGGATGGATCAGTCAGGTGAGGATCTATAGGCTATGGATCAGTCAGGTGAGGATCTATAGGGGATGGATCAGTCAGGTGAGGATCTATAGGGGATGGATCAGTCAGGTGAGGATCTATAGGGGATGGATCAGTCAGGTTAGGATCTATAGGGGATGGATCAGTCAGGTGAGGATCTATAGGGGATGGATCAGTCAGGTGAAGATCTATAGGGGATGGATCAGTCAGGTTAGGATCTATAGGGGATGGATCAGTCAGGTGAAGATCTATAGGGGATGGATCAGTCAGGTGAGGATCTATAGGGGATGGATCAGTCAGGTGAGGATCTATAGGGGATGGATCAGTCAGGTGAGGATCTATAGGGGATGGATCAGTCAGGTGAGGATCTATAGGGGATGGATCAGTCAGGTGAGGATCTATAGGGGATGGATCAGTCAGGTGAGGATCTATAGGGGATGGATCAGTCAGGTGAGGATCTATAGCGGATGGATCACTCAGGTGAGGATCTATAGGGGATGGATCAGTCAGGTGAGGATCTATAGGGGATGGATCAGTCAGGTGAGGATCTATAGGGGATGGATCATTCAGGTGAGGATCTAAAGGGGATGGATCAGTCAGGTGAGGATCTATAGGGGATGGATCAGTCAGGTGAGGATCTATAGGGGATGGATCAGCAGGTTAGATATAGGGGATGGATCAGTCAAGTGAAGATCTACAGGGGATGGATCAGTCAGGTTAGGATCTATAGGGGTGGATCGGTCGGGTGAGGATGTATAGGGGATGGATCAGTCAGGTTAGGATCTATAGGGGATGGATCAGTCAGGTGAAGATCTATAGGGGATGGATCAGTCAGGTGAGGATCTATAGGGGATGGATCAGTCAGGTGAGGATCTATAGGGGATGGATCAGTCAGGTGAGGATCTATAGGGGATGGATCAGTCAGGTGAGGATCTATAGGGGATGGATCAGTCAGGTGAGGATCTATAGGGGATGGATCAGTCAGGTGAGGATCTATAGCGGATGGATCACTCAGGTGAGGATCTATAGGGATGGATCAGTCAGGTGAGGATCTATAGGGGATGGATCAGTCAGGTGAGGATCTATAGGGGATGGATCATTCAGGTGAGGATCTAAAGGGGATGGATCAGTCAGGTGAGGATCTATAGGGGATGGATCAGTCAGGTGAGGATCTATAGGGGATGGATCAGCAGGTTAGATATAGGGGATGGATCAGTCAAGTGAAGATCTACAGGGGATGGATCAGTCAGGTTAGGATCTATAGGGGTGGATCGGTCGGGTGAGGATGTATAGGGGATGGATCAGTCAGGTTAGGATCTATAGGGGATGGATCAGTCAGGTGAAGATCTATAGGGGATGGATCAGTCAGGTGAGGATCTATAGGGGATGGATCAGTCAGGTGAGGATCTATAGCGGATGGATCAGTCAGGTGAGGATCTATAGGGGATGGATCAGTCAGGTGAGGATCTATAGGGGATGGATCAGTCAGGTGAGGATCTAAAGGGGATGGATCAGTCAGGTGAGGATCTATAGGGGATGGATCAGTCAGGTGAGGATCTATAGGGGATGGATCAGTCGGGTGAGGATCTATAGGGGATGGATCAGTCAGGTGAGGATCTATAGGGGATGGATCAGTCAGGTGAGGATCTATAGGGGATGGATCAGCAGGTTGGATATAGGGGATGGATCAGTCAGGTGAAGATCTACAGGGGATGGATCAGTCAGGTTAGGATCTATAGGGGGGGATCGGTTGGGTGAGGATGTATAGGGGATGGATCAGTCAGGTGAGGATCTATAGGGGATAGATCAGTCAGGTGAGGATGTATAGGGGATGGATCAGTCAGGTTAGGATCTATAGGGGTGGATCGGTCGGGTGAGGATGTATAGGGGATGGTTCTGGGTTGGTAGTGTGTAGTTATAGGATAATCTCCTTTATTGGACCCTGGTTATGAATTACATCATACACAATTCTTACATGATACCTGCCAGCTGCATAATAGCTGTGGCCATTGTCTGTTCTCCCGGGCAGGATTGTGCAATGTCTCTTCCTTACCAGTTCCTGCATCGTGTGAGATGAAGCGTCTCTTATCAGCCACATGAGAAGCCTGGTAGATGTGAGTACAGAGCTGTAACTTCCGCCATATCAGCCACCTCTGCTGACACAATAGCTGCATCATATTACCAGGAGGCTCCGGGAGATCCTTCAGCTGCTGGGAAACTACAAGACTAAGAGCTGTCAGACCCTACAGCAGCCATGTCCCTACAGCAGGCACGACCCTACACCAGACCCTATAGCAGGCATGACCCTACAGCAGCCATGACCCTACGGCATGGGTTACATTATTAACAGCTGATGATGATTATGACAATAAGCTAAAGGGTGGGAAGAGGGGATTACATTCAGGAGGCAGCACTGTGTATATAGCAAAAACACAGAGGACAAAGGTCAGAGGTTAGAGGGAAGCTGGGATTTACCTTTTCAGGTACATTGTGGATCTTCTTGGCCTCTAGAGTTAGACTGTATGTACAGTATGCAGTCCAGGCTATGTTCCCCTGTATAGCCCTAGCTGAGCCCAATCTATACTTCCTGTGTTCCATCTCTGTACTAAGCCCCAACTACACTTGCTGTATTCCATTTTTGTGCCAAGTCCCACCCCCTTCCTTTGTCCCATCTCTGAACTATATAAGCCCCACCCACTTCCTGTGTTCCATCTCTGAACTATGTAAGCCCCACCCACTTCCTGTGTTCCATCTCTGAACTATGTAAGCCCCACCCACTTCCTGTGTTCCATCTCTGAACTATCTAAGCCCCACTCACTTCCTGTGTTCCATCTCTGAACTATATAAGCCCCACCCACTTCCTGTGTTCCACCTCTGTACTATATAAGCCCCACCCACTTCCTGTGTTCCATCTCTGTACTATCTAAGCCCCAACCACTTCCTGTGTTCCATCTCTGTACTATCTAAGCCCCACCCACTTCCTGTGTTCCATCTCTGGACTATATAAGCCCCACCCCCACTTCCTGTATTCCATCTCTGCTCTAAGCCCTGAAGCACAGTCTTCTTCTGCTTCAGGGATAGAGCCACTCTCAATATCCCTTTTTTCCCCCATACTTTAACTTTTTTTTGCTATATTTGGAGTCAGGTAGAAAAAATCATTTTTTCCCAAAAAAGGGGTAACTGGCATCAATCTTGTAAGGGTTTTTGGTGTTGGAGTTGACAGATAC
This sequence comes from Dendropsophus ebraccatus, assembly GCA_027789725.1. NCBI lineage: Eukaryota > Metazoa > Chordata > Amphibia > Anura > Hylidae > Dendropsophus > Dendropsophus ebraccatus. Next base: position 1,397,059 of record JAQFWZ010000011.1, read on the forward strand.
CGATCTTATCTGGTTTCATACTAAATGTAGGCAGTGCGGTGATATAGATGAGGTCCTGGAGGATGGCAGCACACTGGTTGTCACCCAGCTTTCCCACAACCTGATAACTCTGGCCGGCTGGATGTGGCTGCAGCTGAATATAATGGTATACCTTATACTTTTTGGGTACAGGGGACAGTTTATTGCTGTGAGGCCCATGTATCGCCATGTGGGGACTGATATCCAGCTGCTGTGTTATCAGGCTTATATAGTTACTATACATTATATACCACATGCTGCTATACTGTACAGTAACTTATATATCATATATCCAGCTGCTGTGTTATCAGGGTTATACAGTTACTATACATTATATACCACATGCTGCTATACTGTACAGTAACGTATATATCACATATCCAGCTGCTGCTGTGTTATCAGGGTTATACAGTTACTATACATTATATACCACATGCTGCTATACTGTACAGTAACTTATATATCACATATCCAGCTGCTGTGTTATCAGGGTTATACAGTTACTATACATTATACACCACATGCTGCTATACTGTACAGTAACTTATATATCACATATCCAGCTGCTGTGTTATCAGGGTTATACAGTTACTATACATTATACACCACATGCTGATTGCTATACTGTACAAAAACTTATATATCACAAATCCAGCTGCTGCTGTGTTATCAGGATTATACAGTTACTATACATTATATATCACATGCTGCTATACTGTACAGTAACTTATATATCACATATCCAGCTGCTGTGTTATCAGGGTTATACAGTTACTGTACATTATACACCACATGCTGATTGCTATACTGTACAGTAACATATATTACATATCCAGCTGCTGCTGTGTTATCAGGGTTATACAGTTACTATACATTATATACCACATGCTGATTGCTATACTGTACAGTAACTTATATATCACATATCCAGCTGCTGCTGTGTTATCAGGGTTATACAGTTACTATACATTATACACCACATGCTGCTATACTGTACAGTAACTTATATATCACATATCCAGCTGCTGTGTTATCAGGGTTATAGTTACTATACATTATATACCACATGCTGCTATACTGTACAGTAACTTATATATCACATATCCAGCTGCTGTGTTATCAGGGTTATACAGTTACTATACATTATATACCACATGCTGCTATACTGTACAGTAACTTATATATCACAGATTCAGTTGCTTCTCATTGTTTCATCTCTTCTACATGTTATTCAGAATCAAAATCATTATATTTGGGGTGTCGGACCAATTGTCTGCAGATCAGTGATTTCCTATGGGAAAATGTGCTTTGGTGTAAGAGTGATTTAGATTACAAGCACTGTCCCGGAACGGATTATACTCGTAACCCAAGACCAGCCGGTCTACTATAAAGCCGTACATACCTGTCCCGCACATCTTGGGTCTCCATACTGACTGTATATGTTATATATACAACAACTCATTTCAGACATAGGACAGAGATATCTGGCAGCAGATTTTCCCCCCTGACACTACATGCACCTACTGCTGAGGTGAGCGTGTGTACAGGAGATGAAAGCCGCCTGTAACACCTCCTTGGGGGGAGTTTCTGTCACTCTTTGTATTGGCGAGTGCCGCATTTATTAGGTTTCATTGGCACACACTACTTATTTCCCAGCCGGCTCTGTCTGCTTGTGGAGTAACACGAGGGGGCTGTGACTTCTGGGCAGAATTTCTTGTATCTATTTATTTGTTGTTTTTTTATGTTTGTGCAGCTTGTTGTCACCTCGGAGCAGACGGCACTTCTCCTGCTGCTGCTGGGGTGCAAATGTGCAAATTGGTGAGAGTAAAAACTACGCAGGCTGCGTGACACCCAAAAAAAAGTAACAAAAAAAAAAAAAACACCCAGAAAAAAAACAAAAAGGGTGGCAGTACAAAAACACCTCCCCAAAAAAACAACAAAAATACACCCAGAAAAACTACTGATAAATCCCCACTTTTATGTAGATGGAATATAAATATATGTGTGGTGTCACTACAGCGTCTGCTTTACTGCAGGGTATAGATAGGTATATACAGGCTTAGATGTGTAGATGTGATGTATATTGAGGCAGAGCAGAATACTATAAGGCAGCCGCTCCGAGATCACTAGACCCACCCAAACAATAGACAATTTAACAAAGGACTGAACCTTCACACCTCACATGAATAGGAGCCCACTCAGCAACACAATGACACCAGAGAGAGAGAAATACAGTATAAGGCCAGGTTCAGACTATGTAACTGTGCGGCTGTATTTGCGGCTGTAATTGTGCGGCGGTATTTTTGGTGGTTCATGCGTACGCTGGAAAGTATAGGATATACGGCTGCACAGTGCACACTATGTATGAATCTACGGCCCGATCGTAAACGGACCCGTAAAAAATGAACAAGACCATTGTTTGCGGCTGGACATGCGGCCGTAGATTGACAGGCGGTCCGTACGGAGTACTTCAAAAATAGCCGGCAATGATGCCGAATGCCGATGCCTCTAATAGTTAATCTATTAAATTAATAAAACACATTTTCTTTGTAATAAAGTCCCTTTCGTTGGTCAATAATTTAATTCTAACGAATCCATCATTTTGCAATTAAATATACTGTTAAAATAAATAGATATATAAATAAATGTATATTTATATATATTTATTTTTTGACAGTATATTGAATTGCACAATGATGGATTCGTTAGAATTAAATTATTGACCAACGAAACTGAATTTATTTCAATGAAAATGTGTTTTATTAATTAAATATTAATTAGTACAGGAAGCTCCATAAGCCGTTAATTCATATTGCCGGTAATAGAGCTTTCTGTACTAATCATCACTTTACTTTAATGAAAACATCAAATGTTTCTTCTAATTATGTTATCACAATAGCATTATTAGAAGAAACATTTAGAATTATATGTGCGCTCAGCTGATTGGCTGATCGGCTGAGCGCACATATAATGTGCCGGTCCGCAGTACAGTCACTTCATTGTGCTGCGGACCAGCGAAGAGGACACATCGGGGTGAGTATAGAGCTCTCCCCACCCCCTTCCCAGCACTGCACCCCTCCCAGCAAGGAAGGGGGGGTCACTTAACCCATTCCTTGCTGGGATGGGTGCAGTCTGACATCAGTCTGGCCCCCAAGGGGTTAAGGGGGATGCAATACATGCTCCCTTAACCCCTTGGGGGCCAGACTGTAAGCAGCGATCTGTAAAGATGCTGCATACTGTAAGGAGCACAACACCGCTCACAATGATGGGTGTTGTGCTCCTGTTTGTGTGTTTTTTGTGTTTCTCCCTTTTTGTTTTTCAGATATCGGTATCCTGTGGATTACGTCGGATTCCGTGGACTACGTCGATGACCAGCGGTTTTTTAATGTTTTTTTTTAATAAAATGGTCAATGAGGGGTGTGGGGGTGTTTTTATTTGAATAAAAAAATATTTTAAACTTGTGTCTTGTCTTTATTTCTTTACTTTATAGACTTAGTAGTGGAAGCCGTCTAATAGACGGAATCCATTACTAAGTTGGGGCCTAGTGTTAGCCGGTATAAAATGGCTAACACTAACCCCCTATTATTACCCCAGTACCCAATGCCACCAGGGGTACTGGGAAGAGCCGGGTGTCAGTGGTCCCGGAGCGTCAAAATTGGCGCTCCTGGACCGGGCGGCAGCAGGCTGGTAAGATTTAGGCTGGGGAGGGCCTAAACCAATGGCTCTTCCCACCCTGGTGTTACCAGGCTGCTGTCGTTTGATTTTTTAACCCGGCTGGTTATAAAAATAGGGGGGACCCTATGCGTTTTTTTTTTTTTTAAATAAATAAATAATAAAAAAAAAACGCATAGGGTCCCCCCTATTTTTATAACCAGCCGGGTTAAAAACCAAACGACAGCAGCCTGGTAACACCAGGGTGGGAAGAGCCATTGGTTTAGGCCCTCCCCAGCCTAAATCTTACCAGCCTGCTGCCGCCCGGTCCAGGAGAGCCAATTTTGACGCTCCGGGACCACTGGCACCCGGCTCTTCCCAGTACCCCTGGTGGCATTGGGTACTGGGGTAATAATAGGGGGTTAGTGTTAGCCATTTTATACCGGCTAACACTAGGCCCCAACTTAGTAATGGATTCCGTCTATTAGACGGCTTCCACTACTAAGTCTATAAAGTAAAGAAATAAAGACAAGACACAAGTTAAAAACATTTTTTATTCAAATAAAAACACCCCCACACCCCTCATTGACCATTTTATAAAAAAAAAAAAACATAAAAAAAACGCTGGTCATCGACGTAGTCCACGGAATCCGACGTAATCCCCAGGATACCGATATCGGAAAAACAAAAAGGGAGAAACACACAAAAAACACACAAACAGGAGCACAACACCCATCATTGTGGGCGGTGTTGTGCACCTTACAGTATGCAGCATCTTTACAGATCGCTGCTTACAGTCTGGCCCCCAAGGGGTTAAGGGAGGATGTATTGCATCCCCCTTAACCCCTTGGGGGCCAGACTGATGTCAGACTGCACCCATCCCAGCAAGGAAGGGGTTAAGTGACCCCCCCTTCCTTGCTGGGAGGGGTGCAGTGCTGGGAAGGGGGTGGGGAGAGCTCTATACTCACCCCGATGTGTCCTCTTCGCTGGTCCGCAGCACAATGAAGTCACTGTACTGCGGACCGGCTCATTATATGTGCGCTCAGCCGATCAGCCAATCAGCTGAGCGCACATATAATTCTAAATGTTCCTTCTAATAATGCTATTGTCATAACATAATTAGAAGAAACATTTGATGTTTTCATTAAAGTAAAGTGATGATTAGTACAGAAAGCTCTATTACCGGCAATATGAATTAACGGCTTATGGAGCTTCCTGTACTAATTAATATTTAATTAATAAAACACATTTTCGATGAAATAAATTCAGTTTCGTTCAGTTCAATAATTTAATTCTAACGAATCCATCATTGTGCAATTAAATATACTGTCAAAAAATAAATATATATATAAATATACATTTATTTATATATATATATTTATTTTAACAGTATATTTAATTGCAAAATGATGGATTAGTTTAAATTTAATTATTGAACAACGAAAGGGACTTTATTACAATGAAAATGTGTTTTATTATTTTAATATATTAACCATGAGAGACATCGGCATTACTGCAGAGGATCGCAAACCCCGGTAATAGCGATTCCTGTAAACTGTTTCCCTGCTTTCCCAGATGCATCCAGAGGTGTTTCCATCACTTTCTTAAGATTTTATTTGTTATTTTTAGTTGAACCAGATTTCAAAGTAAATGACCGTATGTTTTGAGCTGCATGTCTATTTTTTCCCACGGCCGTAGTTTCATCCGCACATTTACAGCCGCATAAAAAATACAGCCGCACAGTTACATAGTGTGAACCTAGCCTAAGGCCGTAGTTTTGCGGTGTGGAACAATGCCTTATTTGCAAAGGGATCCCGGCCGGAGCGTACGCACATCGTATATGCTCTGGCCGCCGGAAAAAACTGACATAGCAGTTTTCTGCGGCCGGAATTCTGTGAATTCAGAAAGCCCTGTCAGTTCACACAGTGAAGCGAGCGGCACTGTGGGCTATGGTAAGCCGGCCGGTCTCATACGTAGTGTAAACATAGCCTAAGTGTAAATATAAGATATATATATATATATACATATACAGTGGTGTCTTGGATTACGAGCATAATTGTTTCCAGGACCGTGCTTGTAATCCAAATCCACTCTTATACCAAAGCAAATTTTCCCATAAGAAATCATTGAAATGCAGGCAATTGGTTCCACACCCCCAAAATAATAATTTATTATTTTGAATAACATGTAAAACAGATGAAACAAACATTCAGAAACATCAGAATCTGCGATATTATAAGTTACTGTACCGTAATGGAGAGGATGGGAAACACAAGGGCGGACAGAGACTGCAGGGAGCAGGAAGGAATGAGCAGGGCAGATGTGGGCACATACATGCAGCGCTCTCTGTCCGGGGAGAGAGGGGTTACAACTATGAAGAGATCCACAGTCCTGTCCCCTGATGCAAGCCCCAGCCTGAAGTGGATCTGATATGATTTGGAAGGTGAAGGAGACTTCCTGGGTCAGAGTACAGGGCTGTAGACCCCGCTATGCAGACCCTGCCCCTCCCCCACTCCCCCTCCCACCCAGTACAGGGAGCTCTTAAACCAAAGCAATGCTCCTAAACCAAGTTACAATTTTGAAAAACTGTGAGCTCTAAAACCAAAAAGCTCTTAAACCAAGTTACTCTTAAACCAAGGTACCACTGTATATATATATACACACACATACATATATGCGGAATCTCGTTCACTAGGGAAAGACACAGACCGACACAGCAGGTAATCCCCTTAGGAGTTTAATCACTGCATCCACATGGATGTCCACCGATTTCAATGGAGTGGAGGTAGATAATCTGCTAGATGGGGTGCTCAGCCATAGTTTTAGCAATGTCCATCATAATTCTCAATAAGAAAATGAGGCTGCACTCACCATCATACTTGTGCAGACCTTCGTGTTCATTTATTGCGGTAAAAACACAATGCAATCAAATCAGCAGGTAAGACGCTATTCGACCATGATGTTCCCAGGTATCTGCGGAATCTGTTGGCGCTATACAAATAAATATTATATATACAGTATGTGACCGGTCTCATCTGGGCAGAAGAAACTGGTGAGGAGACCAACAGCATAAGGAAGGGATCTCTAATTTTGTTGAGACTGGATGAGAAGAGGATTTTTTTTCTCTTAGGGCCTTATTCCACGGGCCAAGCGATCTGCTAGGTCGGCGCTCGTTTACTGGGCCTATTCCATGGCACGATGATCGTTAAGCGAGGGCTGCAAGGACATCGTTACCGATCTCCTTGCAACATCATACATTACCTGTCCGGGCTTCTCCTCCGCTCCGTCTTCCTTCCTGGGTCCCGCGGCGTAGCATTAGCAGCTCCGGAACGGCCTGACTGAGCTGTCAGACCGCTCAGCCAATCACTGGCCACGGCGGTCCCGGCCAGTGATTGGCTGAGCGGTCTGACAGCTAAGTCAGGCCGCTCCGGAGCTGCTGATGCTACGAGTGGGACCCAGGGAGGAAGACGGAGCGGAGGAGAAGCCCGGACAGGTAAAGTATCATGCTGCTTCGCAAATCGTCGTTCGCCTGCCGAGCAGCGCTATTCCACCGTAGCAATCAGCGGTGGGGACCAATGATTTTAGGTCTGGCCCTAAATGAACGATCAGCCGATGACATAATCATCGGCTGATTGTTCTCTATTCCACCGAGCATTAATCGGCCGAGGCTAGACGACAGGCCCGTGAGGCCAGAAACGGCCGTCGCCATTAGAGACACGCCACGCACCCTCCCTCTCCCTGCCTGAACCTTGTTATGAAATAAAGAAGCAAGCCTACGACTCAGAAGCCGGTGAGTGCTGGATTTATTTACTCTCCTTCTACATTGCATTTTGGTAGTTATATTCCTGTATATAGGAAGCAGTATTATAGTAGTATATCCCTGTATATAGGAGCAGTATTATAGTAGTTATATCCCTGTATATAGGAGCAGTATTATAGTAGTATATCCCTGTATATAGGGGGCAGTATTATAGTAGTATATTCCTGTATATAGGGGGCAGTATTATAGTAGTTATATTCCTGTATATAGGAGCAGTATTATAGTAGTTATATTCCTGTATATAGGGGCAGTATTATAGTAGTATATTCCTGTATATAGGAGCAGTATTATAGTAGTTATATTCCTGTATATAGGAGCAGTATTATAGTAGTTATATCCCTGTATATAGGGGGCAGTATTATAGTAGTTATATCCCTGTATATAGGAGCAGTATTATAGTAGTTATATCCCTGTATATAGGAGCAGTATTATAGTAGTTATATCCCTGTATATAGGAGCAGTATTATAGTAGTTATATCCCTGTATATAGGAGCAGTATTATAGTAGTATATCCCTGTATATAGGGGGCAGTATTATAGTAGTTATATTCCTGTATATAGGGGCAGTATTATAGTAGTTATATTCCTGTATATAGGGGCAGTATTATAGTAGTTATATTCCTGTATATAGGAGCAGTATTATAGTAGTTATATTCCTGTATATAGGAGCAGTATTATAGTAGTATATCCCTGTATATAGGAGCAGTATTATAGTAGTTATATCCCTGTATATAGGAGCAGTATTATAGTAGTATATCCCTGTATATAGGGGGCAGTATTATAGTAGTTATATCCCTGTATATAGGAGCAGTATTATAGTAGTATATTCCTGTATATAGGAGCAGTATTATAGTAGTATATTCCTGTATATAGGAGCAGTATTATAGTAGTTATATCCCTGTATATAGGAGCAGTATTATAGTAGTTATATCCCTGTATATAGGAGCAGTATTATAGTAGTATATCCCTGTATATAGGGGGCAGTATTATAGTAGTTATATTCCTGTATATAGGGGCAGTATTATAGTAGTTATATTCCTGTATATAGGGGCAGTATTATAGTAGTTATATTCCTGTATATAGGAAGCAGTATTATAGTAGTATATCCCTGTATATAGGGGGCAGTATTATAGTAGTTATATTCCTGTATATAGGAGCAGTATTATAGTAGTTATATCCCTGTATATAGGAGCAGTATTATAGTAGTATATTCCTGTATATAGGGAGCAGTATTATAGTAGTTATATCCCTGTATATAGGGGGCAGTATTATAGTAGTTATATTCCTGTATATAGGAGCAGTATTATAGTAGTTATATTCCTGTATATAGGAACAGTATTATAGTAGTATATTCCTGTATATAGGAGCAGTATAATAGTAGTATATTCCTGTATATAGGGGGCAGTATTATAGTAGTTATATTCCTGTATATAGGAGCAGTATTATAGTAGTTATATCCCTGTATATAGGGGGCAGTATTATAGTAGTTATATCCCTGTATATAGGAGCAGTATTATAGTAGTTATATTCCTGTATATAGGAGCAGTATAATAGTAGTATATTCCTGTATATAGGGGGCAGTATTATAGTAGTATATTCCTATATATAGGAGCAGTATTATAGTAGTTATATCCCTGTATATAGGAGCAGTATTATAGTAGTTATATTCCTGTATATAGGAGCAGTATTATAGTAGTTATATTCCTGTATATAGGAGCAGTATTATAGTAGTATATTCCTGTATATAGGAGCAGTATTATAGTAGTATATTCCTGTATATAGGATCAGTATTATAGCAGTATATTTCTGTATATAGGAGGCAGTATTATAGTAGTTATATTCCTGTATATAGGAGCAGTAGTATAGTAGTATATCCCTGTATATAGGAGCAGTATTATAGTAATATATCCCTGTATATAGGAGCAGTATTATAGCAGTATATCCCTGTATATAGGAGCAGAATTATAGCAGTATATTTCTGTATATAGAAGGCAGTATTATAGTAGTTATATCCCTGTATATAGGAGCAGTATTATAGTAGTTATATTCCTGTATATAGGGAGCAGTATTATAGTAGTTATATTCCTGTATATAGGAGCAGTATTATAGTAGTATATTCCTGTATATAGGAGCAGTATTATAGTAATTATATTCCTGTATATAGGAGCAGTATTATAGTAGTATATTCCTGTATATAGGAGCAGTATTATAGTAGTTATATCCCTGTATATAGGAGCAGTATTATAGTAGTATATTCCTGTATATAGGGAGCAGTATTATAGTAGTTATATTCCTGTATATAGGGAGCAGTATTATAGTAGTTATATTCCTGTATATAGGAGCAGTAGTATAGTAGTTACATACCTGTATATAGGAGCAGTATTATAGTAGTATATCCCTGTATATAGGGGGCAGTATTATAGTAGTATATTCCTGTATATAGGATCAGTATTATAGTAGTATATTCCTGTATATAGGAGCAGTATTATAGTAGTATATCCCTGTATATAGGAGCAGTATTATAGTAGTTATATTCCTGTATATAGGAGCAGTATTATAGTAGTTATATTCCTGTATATAGGAGCAGTATTATAGTAGTATATTCCTGTATATAGGAGCAGTATTATAGTAGTATATTCCTGTATATAGGGAGCAGTATTATAGTAGTTATATCCCTGTATATAGGAGCAGTATTATAGTAGTTATATTCCTGTATATAGGAGCAGTATTATAGTAGTTATATTCCTGTATATAGGAGCAGTATTATAGTAGTTATATCCCTGTATATAGGAGTAGTATTATAGTAGTATATTCCTGTATATAGGAGCAGTATTATAGTAGTATATTCCTGTATATAGGAGCAGTATTATAGTAGTATATTCCTGTATATAGGAGCAGTATTATAGTAGTATATTCCTGTATATAGGGAGCAGTATTATAGTAGTTATATCCCTGTATATAGGAGCAGTATTATAGTAGTTATATTCCTGTATATGGGAGCAGTATTATAGTAGTTCACAACTACATGGCTAGCAAAAGCACCCATAACTGGCAACAGGCGGTGCGGCCAGTGTAATTATTGCAGCAAAATGCTTAATGTCAGTTACATAAACCTTAACGGTGTTGATTGCAGAGTCAAAGATCTAATTACCTGCAAGACATCTTTCATAGTGTACGCCATCGTTTGTACATGTAAACGATTTTATATAGGTAAAACGAAGAGGCCCCTGTGGACGCGCTACAAAGAACATTGTTACTCGATAAGATCCAAAAAAGGAGTTCCTAGACTTATCGAGCATGTTCACACTGTTCACGGCGGCGACACAGGGGTCCTCCGTTTCCTTGGCATTGAAAGAGTCAATCAAGCTCCCGAAGGGATAGAGCGGCATCACTTTCTATTACAAAGAGAGTCAATGTGGATCTCTAAGTTAAATGCCACAGGAGCTGGTGGACTTAATGAACGTAACGATCTAAGTGTATTCTTATAGTCTATCCATTATATGTATTCTAGTGCCAATATGAGTGCTTGCTAACGATGTATGCTCTTATGTCCCTCGGTGTTCACATTTTAATTTCACCTTTGATCACTACTCACTGTGTGTATATAACACCCCCCCGGGTGTGACGTACCGGCCTGGCTAGACGAAGGGAGGAGTCCCGAAATAGCTATTCCAGGTGATGCGCCTGCACCTACACCTTTCTACCTTCCCCCTCCCTGCTATGGAATCCATGAAATAAACTGCTGAAGACTTCTCCTGGTGAGTGCTCGATTATTTTCTCCAGTTTACATTGCACCTGTACCACTTCATTGTAGCACCCCAGGCGTCTCAACTGTAATCTCCTCTGTGCCACCGTCTATCCAGCTTTAGGACTGTTATTGTATGCAGTGCGGGCTTGCTGTTCCTCCACTCTTGCATTATAGTAGTTATATTTCTGTATATAGGAGCAGTATTATAGTAGTTATATTCCTGTATATAGGAGCAGTATTATAGTAGTTATATTCCTGTATATAGGAGCAGTATTATAGTAGTTATATCCCTGTATATAGGGAGCAGTATTATAGTAGTTATATTCCTGTATATAGGAGCAGTATTATAGTAGTTATATTCCTGTATATAGGAGCAGTATTATAGTAGTGTATTCCTGTATATAGGAGCAGTATTATAGTAGTTATATCCCTGTATATAGGGAGCAGTATTATAGTAGCTATATTCCTGTATATAGGAGCAGTATTATAGTAGTTATATTACGGTATATAGGAGCAGTATTATAGTAGCTATATTCCTGTATATAGGAGCAGTATTATAGTAGTTATATTCCGGTATATAGGAGCAGTATTATAGTAGTTATATTCCTGTATATAGGTGCAGTATTATAGTAGCTATATTCCTGTATATAGGCGCAGAATTATAGTAGTTATATTCCGGTATATAGGAGCAGTATTATAGTAGCTATATTCCTGTATATAGGCGCAGAATTATAGTAGTTATATTATTGTATATTCTAAAATTTACTACATTTTAATAAAATGAACATTGCCCTATATGTATATATTGTATTGTCTCTAGTTTCCCTGAAATTTTTAAGGAACTAATTGCATATAATCCCTTGCAGGAACTTGGTTCTTTGTCCCTTACTCAGAGATATACATATTCATGTATGGAACATAAGAAGCTCTTGCAGTAATTAGAAGCATCTGATGTCAGCGGATATCGGTCTGATCGAGAAGTGATTACATGTTTGCTGAACTTGTAAAATAAAGTAAAATGTTAAGCAGAACTGTGGCCTGAGAATAGAGGCATGATGGCAGAACTGTGTGAGGCGGGTGTCATTGTATCACACCTACTGTGCCTCGCCCCGGCACAATGGCCGCACATTACAGGAGCTATTCACATGGAAAGTCAGTGGCTTTCTATACAGCCGCTATTGTCTTTTACCTTTTCTCTTATTCTTCTCAGTTACAAAAAGGAGAAGGAATGGAAGAAAAGAATTCATCAGGTAGATTTCTGCACAAGCGTTTCAGACGAGCCAAACACATGTGAGACGGCGTGGAGGACGGAAAGAACATAAACTCATGCAAAAACACATGTAAGATGGCATGGAGGACAGAAAGAACAAAAACTCATGCAAAAACACATGTAAGATGGCATGGAGGACAGAAAGAACAAAAACTCATAAAAAATCAAATGTAAGACGGCATGGAGGAGGGAAAAAACAAAAACATGAAAAAAACACAAGAGACGGCATGGAGGACGGAAAAAACAAAAACTCATTAAAAAAATCACATGTGAGACGGCGTGGAGGACGGGGACAACAAAAACTCATACAAAAACACATGCAAGATGGCATGGAGGAGGGGAGGAGGGAAAAAACAAAAACTCATGAAAAATCACATGTAAAAAAAAAAAAGAATAAAAACAGCTGAGGGCTCCACCACCTGTCATATACTGTATATAGAGAAAGCGGGCAATACAATACATCACTACAGATTATTCTGACTCGAATTCCCACCTTTTTTTAAACCTTTTGTAGCTCGTGCCCCCCCAGCGGTGACTGGTGGGGGAGGGGATCTACAATGTGCCACTATATATAACTATATATCCATGGTGTTCTAGAAGCTTTTATCCCGCACACAGTACCTAGTTTGCGGTGGTAAATTTCATTGATATGTTTAAAGTACACAAAGTAAAAAGAAAATCAATACGAAAATGAAATAAAACATGAACTCCTTTGCTTCTACCATGTATAATATCCCCACACCTCATCAGTATAGGGGCTTTATTGTTTGTAATCTTTTCAGGAAAATTTTCAAGCATATTGTTTCTAATTAAAAAAATATATATTATAAATACCCCCAAACCCCCTTATTTTAAACACTGCACCCCTTAAAGTATTCCAGACAACATCTCCCAGAACGATAAGAGATGTAATATCTGCCCCCCCTCCCCATCCTATTATATACTGCCTGCAGGCTTCACTCCATGTTTAATGTCACAGCTTCCCTTTAAGTGACAACTTCCTTTCAGAAACTACAGGGCTTTTACCTAAAGTGAAAAATGTAAGAATTTTCACTACCAGTGATAGGAGGAAAAGGGACCCAAAATGTGCTGCTGAAATTCACCCAAGTAGGACAGGGGCAAACGGGCTGGGGCGCACGGTGGGGATTACGAGGGAATTAGCGTGGCATTCATCTAGGTGTGCATGGAGCGCAGACCCCCCCCCCCCCCCCCACAAGAGTTTTACAGAAGTTAATGCACAATGGAGGGCGTACGGTATATATGGAGGGTGCATGGTATACATTGAGGGTGTACAGTATACATGGACGTGCACGGTATACATGGAGGGTGCACGGTATACATGGAGGGTGCACGGTATACATGGAGGTTGTACGGTATACATGGAGGGTGCACGGTATACATGGAGGTTGTACGGTATACATGGAGGGTGTACGGTATACATGGAGGGTGTACGGTATACATGGAGGGTGCACGGTATACATGGAGGGTGCACGGTATACATGGAGGGTGCACGGTATACATGGAGGTTGTACGGTATACATGGAGGTTGTACGGTATACATGGAGGGTGCACGGTATACATGGAGGTTGTACGGTATACATGGAGGGTGCACGGTATACATGGAGGGTGTACGGTATACATGGAGGTTGTACGGTATACATGGAGGGTGCACGGTATACATGGAGGTTGTACGGTATACATGGAGGGTGCACGGTATACATGGAGGGTGAACGGTATACATGGAGGGTGCACGGTATACATGGAGGGTGCACGGTATACATGGAGGGTGCACGGTATACATGGAGGGTGTACGGTATACATGGAGGGTGCACGGTATACATGGAGGGTGTACGGTATACATGGAGGTTGTACGGTATACATGGAGGGTGCACGGTATACATGGAGGTTGTACGGTATACATGGAGGGTGCACGGTATACATGGAGGTTGTACGGTATACATGGAGGGTGCACGGTATACATGGAGGTTGTACGGTATACATGGAGGGTGCACGGTATACATGGAGGGTGTACGGTATACATGGAGGGTGCACGGTATACATGGAGGGTGCACGGTATACATGGAGGGTGCACGGTATACATGGAGGTTGTACGGTATACATGGAGGGTGCACGGTATACATGGAGGGTGCACGGTATACATGGAGGGTGTACGGTATACATGGAGGGTGTACGGTATACATGGAGGTTGTACGGTATACATGGAGGTTGTACGGTATACATGGAGGGTGCACGGTATACATGGAGGTTGTACGGTATACATGGAGGGTGCACGGTATACATGGAGGTTGTACGGTATACATGGAGGTTGTACGGTATACATGGAGGTTGTACGGTATATATGGAGGGTGCACGGTATACATGGACGTGCACGGTATACATGGAGGGTGCACGGTATAAATGGAGGTTGTATGGTATACATGGACGTGCACGGTATACATGGAGGGTGTACGGTATACATGGAGGTTGTACGGTATACATGGAGGGTGTACGGTATACATGGAGGGTGTACGGTATACATGGAGGGTGTACGGTATACATGGAGGGTGTACGGTATACATGGAGGGTGCACGGTATACATGGAGGTTGTACGGTATACATGGAGGTTGTACGGTATACATGGAGGTTGTGTGGTATACATGGAGGTTGTGTGGTATACATGGAGGGTGCACGGTATACATGGAGGGTGCACGGTATACATGGAGGGTGCACGGTATACATGGAGGTTGTACGGTATACATGGACGTGCACGGTATACATGGAGGGTGCACGGTATACATGGAGGGTGCACGGTATACATGGAGGTTGTACGGTATACATGGAGGTTGTACGGTATACATGGAGGTTGTATGGTATACATGGAGGGTGCACGGTATACATGGAGGGTGTACGGTATACATGGAGGTTGTATGGTATACATGGAGGTTGTACGGTATACATGGAGGTTGTATGGTATACATGGAGGGTGTACGGTATACATTGACGTGAACGGTATACATGGAGGGTGCACGGTATAAATGGAGGTTGTATGGTATACATGGACGTGCACGGTATACATGGAGGGTGTACGGTATACATGGAGGTTGTATGGTATACATGGACGTGCACGGTATACATGGAGGGTGTACGGTATACATGGAGGTTGTACGGTATACATGGAGGGTGTACGGTATACATGGAGGGTGTACGGTATACATGGAGGGTGTACGGTATACATGGAGGGTGTACGGTATACATGGAGGGTGCACGGTATACATGGAGGTTGTACGGTATACATGGAGGTTGTACGGTATACATGGAGGTTGTGTGGTATACATGGAGGTTGTGTGGTATACATGGAGGGTGCACGGTATACATGGAGGGTGCACGGTATACATGGAGGGTGCACGGTATACATGGAGGGTGCACGGTATACATGGAGGTTGTACGGTATACATGGAGGTTGTACGGTATACATGGACGTGCACGGTATACATGGAGGGTGCACGGTATACATGGAGGGTGCACGGTATACATGGAGGTTGTACAGTATACATGGAGGTTGTACGGTATACATGGAGGTTGTACGGTATACATGGAGGGTGCACGGTATACATGGAGGGTGCACGGTATACATGGAGGTTGTACGGTATACATGGAGGTTGTACGGTATATATGGAGGGTGCACGGTATACATGGAGGGTGTACGGTATACATGGAGGTTGTACGGTATACATGGAGGTTGTACGGTATACATGGAGGTTGTATGGTATACATGGAGGTTGTACGGTATACATGGAGGTTGTACGGTATACATGGAGGTTGTATGGTATACATGGAGGGTGCACAGTATACATGGACTTGTCTCTAGCACTGACCTGATTCTCGGGCCTGTTTTGACCTTGTCAGAGCTGCATTTTCCCCCTTTTTTTTCATCTCTGCCTTTTCTATACAATTTTCCATCGATGTGTCCGTGTACAGTATATGGTATTGTTTAGTGCAGAAGTTGTATATTTGTCAAATAATGTAAGTTTGCATAAACTACGGAAAAATTTTACATTTTTTGGATTGAAGTTTTTGGGCTTTTGTTCTCTGGACGTACAATGCTGAGAATGAGCTCCACCTCGGGTCACTATCAGTAAGGGATCCACCTCCGGGTTGGTATTGGTGGGGAATCCACGATAGATAGATAGATAGATAGATAGATAGATAGATAGATAGATAGATAGATAGATAGATAGGAGATAGATAGGTAGATAGATAGGAGATAGATAGATAGATAGATAGGAGATAGATAGGAGATAGATAGATAGGAGATAGGAGATAGATAGATAGATAGATAGGAGATAGATAGATAGATAGATAGATAGATAGATAGATAGATAGATAGATAGATAGATAGATAGATAGGAGATAGATAGATAGATAGATAGATAGATAGGAGATAGATAGATAGATAGATAGATAGATAGATAGATAGATAGGAGATAGATAGATAGATAGATAGATAGATAGATAGATAGATAGATAGGAGATATATAGATAGATAGATAGATAGATAGATAGATAGATAGATAGGAGATAGATAGATAGGAGATAGATAGATAGATAGATAGATAGATAGATAGATAGGAGATAGATAGATAGATAGATAGATAGATAGATAGGAGATAGATAGATAGATAGATAGATAGATAGATAGATAGATAGATAGGAGATAGATAGGAGATAGATAGATAGATAGATAGATAGATAGATAGGAGATATATAGATAGATAGATAGATAGATAGATAGATAGATAGATAGATAGATAGATAGGAGATAGATAGATAGGAGATAGATAGATAGATAGATAGATAGATAGATAGATAGATAGGAGATAGATAGATAGATAGATAGATAGATAGATAGATAGATAGATAGGAGATAGATAGATAAATAGGAGATAGATAGATAGGAGATAGATAGATAGGAGATAGATAGATAGATAGATAGATAGATAGATAGATAGATAGGAGATAGATAGATAGGAGATAGATAGATAGATAGATAGATAGATAGGAGATAGATAGATAGATAGATAGATAGATAGGAGATAGATAGATAGATAGATAGATAGATAGATAGATAGATAGATAGGAGATAGATAGGAGATAGATAGATAGATAGATAGGAGATATATAGATAGATAGATAGATAGATAGATAGATAGATAGATAGATAGATAGGAGATAGATAGATAGGAGATAGATAGATAGATAGATAGATAGATAGATAGGAGATAGATAGATAGATAGATAGATAGATAGATAGGAGATAGATAGATAAATAGGAGATAGATAGATAGGAGATAGATAGATAGGAGATAGATAGGAGATAGATAAATAGATAGATAGATAGATAGATAGATAGGAGATAGATAGATAGATAGATAGATAGATAGATAGATAGATAGATAGGAGATAGATAGATAGATAGATAGATAGGAGATAGATAGATAGATAGATAGATAGATAGGAGATAGATAGATAGGAGATAGATAGATAGATAGATAGATAGATAGATAGGAGATAGATAGATAGATAGATATGAGATAGATAGATAGATAGATAGATAGATAGATAGATAGGAGATAGATAGATAGTAGATAGATAGGAGATAGATAGATAGATAGATAGATAGATAGATAGATAGATAGATAGGAGATAGATAGATAGATAGATAGATAGATAGATAGATAGGAGATAGATAGATAGATAGATAGATAGATAGATAGATAGATAAGAGATAGATAGATAGATAGATAGATAGGAGATAGATAGATAGGAGATAGATAGGAGATAGATAGATAGGAGATAGATAGATAGATAGATAGATAGATAGATAGGAGATAGATAGATAGATAGATAGGAGATAGATAGGAGATAGATAGGAGATAGATAGGAGATAGATAGATAGGAGATAGATAGATAGATAGATAGATAGATAGATAGATAGGAGATAGATAGATAGATAGATAGATAGATAGATAGATAGATAGGAGATAGATAGATAGATAGATAGATAGATAGATAGATAGGAGATAGATAGATAGGAGATAGATAGATAGATAGATAGATAGATAGATAGATAGGAGATAGATAGATAGATAGATAGGAGATAGATAGATAGATAGATAGATAGATAGATAGATAGGAGATAGATAGATAGGAGATAGATAGATAGATAGATAGATAGGAGATAGATAGATAGATAGATAGATAGATAGATAGATAGATAGATAGATAGATAGGAGATAGATAGATAGATAGATAGATAGATAGATAGATAGATAGGAGATAGATAGATAGATAGATAGATAGATAGATAGATAGGAGATAGATAGATAGATAGATAGATAGATAGATAGGAGATAGATAGGAGATAGAGAGGAGATAGATAGATAGATAGATAGATAGATAGATAGGAGATAGATAGATAGATAGATAGATAGGAGATAGATAGATAGATAGATAGATAGGAGATAGATAGATAGATAGATAGATAGATAGATAGGAGATAGATAGGAGATAGATAGATAGATAGATAGATAGGAGATAGATAGATAGATAGATAGATAGATAGATAGATAGATAGATAGGAGATAGATAGATAGATAGATAGATAGGAGATAGATAGATAGATAGATAGATAGATAGATAGATAGGAGATAGATAGATAGATAGATAGATAGATAGATAGATAGGAGATAGATAGATAGATAGATAGATAGATAGATAGATAGATAGATAAGAGATAGATAGATAGATAGATAGATAGATAGATAGATAGATAATGGATAGATAGATAGATAGATAGATAGATAGATAGATAGGAGATAGATAGATAGATAGATAGATAGGAGATAGATAGATAGATAGATAGATAAGAGATAGATAGATAGATAGATAGATAGGAGATAGATAGATAGATAGATAGATAGATAGATAGATAGATAGATAGGAGATAGATAGATAGATAGGAGATAGATAGGAGATAGATAGATAGATAGGAGATAGATAGATAGATAGATAGATAGATAGGAGATAGATAGATAGATAGATAGATAGATAGATAGGAGATAGATAGATAGATAGATAGATATGAGATAGATAGATAGGAGATAGATAGATAGTAGATAGATAGGAGATAGATAGATAGATAGATAGATAGATAGGAGATAGATAGATAGGAGATAGATAGATAGATAGATAGATAGATAGATAGATAGATAGGAGATAGATAGATAGTAGATAGATAGGAGATAGATAGATAGATAGATAGATAGGAGATAGATAGATAGATAGATAGATAGATAGATAGATAGATAGATAGATAGGAGATAGATAGATAGATAGATAGATAGATAGATAGATAGGAGATAGATAGATAGATAGATAGATAAGAGATAGATAGATAGATAGGAGATAGATAGATAGGAGATAGATAGGAGATAGATAGGAGATAGATAGATAGGAGATAGATAGATAGATAGATAGATAGATAGATAGATAGATAGATAGGAGATAGATAGATAGGAGATAGATAGATAGATAGATAGATAGATAGATAGATAGATAGATAGATAGATAGGAGATAGATAGATAGATAGATAGATAGGAGATAGATAGATAGATAGATAGATAGATAGATAGATAGATAGATAGGAGATAGATAGATAGGAGATAGATAGATAGATAGATAGATAGATAGATAGATAGATAGGAGATAGATAGATAGGAGATAGATAGATAGATAGATAGATAGATAGATAGGAGATAGATAGATAGATAGATAGATAGATAGGAGATAGATAGATAGGAGATAGATAGATAGATAGATAGATAGATAGATAGGAGATAGATAGATAGATAGATAGATAGATAGATAGGAGATAGATAGATAGATAGATAGATAGATAGATAGATAGATAGATAGATAGATAGGAGATAGATAGATAGATAGATAGATAGATAGGAGATAGATAGATAGATAGATAGATAGATAGATAGATAGATAGGAGATAGATAGATAGATAGATAGATAGATAAGAGATAGATAGATAGATAGATAGATAATGGATAGATAGATAGATAGATAGATAGATAGATAGATAGATAGATAGATAGATAGGAGATAGATAGATAGATAGATAGATAGATAGGAGATAGATAGATAGATAGATAAGAGATAGATAGATAGATAGATAGATAGATAGATAGATAGATTTTCTTTCCCTTTCTCTGTCTGTAGATGTGTATACACTATGGATGGGTGCAGGGATTTGTCGGAGGACAGTGTAGTGGATGGAGGAAGATTTCCAGAGAACCTGTTCTTCCTGAGTCACCACAAGCAGACATTACAGAACAGATGTGCTGGGAGACAATGAGGAGCAGCAGGACTCCGCCATTCACCCCTCTGGCTGCACAGTCCTGTTCCTTAATGAAGAACAAAAGCGGGATTGTGGGAGAGCCGGCCAGCGAGTGTGTCAGGAGGATATACCCATCTAGAATATATACAGGGATATGTTACTGCCCCTCTCTACAGACAGCAGCCCCCAAACCAAACAATCCTACTGATTTATTATGGAGAAAGGTCTGGAGGTATATAGAGTTATACAGCAGGGTCTGGAGGTACATAGAGTTATACAGCAGGGTCTGGAGGTATATAGAGTTATACAGCAGGGTCTGGAGGTATATAGAGTTATACAGCAGGGTCTGGAGGTATATAGAGTTATACAGCAGGGTCTGGAGGTATGTGACATACAGGGGACAGAGGCTTCTGCATTTCCTCACAGTGAACAACAGTATATAGTTGTATATAACTGCACAGTATATAGAAAGCAGTACTGTAGTCCCACATTTCTTCTGTATATATCTGTATGTGCAGTCACTGCGGCTCCTTCAGTACGTAAGAAAAACTTCCTTTTCCATACTATCTGTGCCTCAGAGGAACGGATCTAATTAGATTCCCATCACACCTGTCTGTAATGCTGGATCTAATTGTTAGACAAAGAACTCTGTAACCCAGGATAGGACAAGGTTAAAGTGCTGCATTGCCGTCACAAACTGTTGTGTGATTGAGATCAGGGACGGTCTTGGCATTTCTGGGGCCCCAAGCAAAGTTATGTCTGCCCCCCCCCCCCCCCCCCCCCCCCCTCAACACGCGCTCCACAATAGACCACTGTGTGCTACCCCCATTAGTATATACCCCTTGTGCACTACCGCCAGTATTATATAGACCCCAGAAGTATATAGACCTCCTGTGTGCTGCCCCAGTTGTATATAGACCCCCTGTGAAGCCCCAGTAGTCTATAGCCCCCCTGTGTGCTCCCCCTGTTATATAGCCCCCCTGTGTGCTCCCCCCATTTATATAGACACCCGATGTGTGCTCCCCCTCCCATCTAGTATATAACACAATAAAACAAACACTTATACTCACCTGGGTCCGGGCGTCTCCTCTTCTCTTCACTCTTGTGGCCGCGCTCCCCTTGTGCTGGCGCCGATGCTCCAGTGAAGTCACTGGAGCACCGACACCACAAGGACAAAGCTGCCACTTGTGACCGCAGGGAAAACACTTCCTGCGGCCACAAGAGTGACTGACAGGAAGGGGGCCAATATCTCCTGCCCTGTCAGTGCTGCTGCATGTAGGGTGCTTGGTGCCAAAGACCGCCAATGATTGAGATAAGCTGTTGCTGTATTTATGCTGAAATAAGAAAAGGGATTGCCGAACATGATCACTTCTACATCCCTATGGGGAGGCTGTGATTAATGCTTAACCCTTGTAATACAGCATAACATCGAGAACAGCTGCAAGGTCACAGACAGAAGGCACATAGACTCTCTGTATGAACGGGTTATGGGAGTGAAAACAATCTGTTCGGTGGCCAGTGGAAATAGTACTTGTATTAATTCCACTCCTTGCTTGTGCCCTGTCGATTCGGTACAAGATGTAGGCGCCATGGATCAATAGACCCGTGGATTATTCTCGCCGCTTAGAAGGATGGCAAAGAGGGAAGGCATCCCGCCCGCCGCAAGCAGGAGCCTACTATAAAACCTAGATAGGTCTGGAGAGTCCCCAATAAGCTACCTAGGGCTGGGTGCGAGAATGGGACAGATGTTCACTAAAAACAGGAACCCATCATCTTTATGGGAGGGCTATGAGAAATTGAAAAGCTAAGATATAGTTAGCGACGGGCATGAGAAGATGCAGTGTAAGATCTAGAGATCTTGAGGAGGTTTGATATGAAGGCAGATACATGCCTTAGCCCCACCAGCCTCTGGCTCTCTGACCAACACCTGGGAAACCCCTCACACTCCTGTGCACACTTATTTTTTCCTTGTGGGTAGGTAACCAGACCTACATGTAACATGCGGGGCAAATGGGTCCTTGGAATTTCCAGGAACCTTAGGGGTCAATCGAAGTACTGAGGGGGAATCAAGGATTAGAGTTCTAAGAGGGGAGGGTGTGGAGTAGACAGAGAGATGAGAGCCAGAGGGTCAGACAGAAGGAAAACATTTAGGATAATGGGTGGGAAGCACAGGTCCAGCTGGGTGGACATGTGTCGGTGACCAACAAAATCTAGATAAGACAGAATATTGTAGTGTGTGTGGCCGACCCAAGCCACATCATTATGTTACACCATTGTACCCAGTTTTTATTCGTATACAAACCCCAGACCCTGCAAAAAGCCAACCTACCTCCAATGGTGGCGTATAGACCCTTTGTTCTGCAGGAATCTTCCCCTTAGTCAGTTGAAGTAGTTAATTTGATTTAAAGTGCCCCTGATCTGATTGTAAGACCAATGCCTTTGTGGAGGTGGGCAGCCTAACCTCAAATAGTGTATATTGCCATGTAAGTGTCTAAATACAATGCCACATACTCAGACAAGGAGAACAGTCCAGCTCATTGCTAGATACAGTACTGAGAGAGCTGAAGAGGGGTTAATGAAGGCTGCATAGTGAAGCAGCATACAATGATTTTTGTAGAAGGTCATCAACTAGCTCTGTGAAGTTAGAAAATAAAAAAATCAGAGCTGTTAGTGTAATGTACTCTCCGACGTTATATACTGTTGTATTTCAGCCAGTTTTACTAAATTGGTGTCCCCCTTTAGAAGTATGTTACATGTTACAAAATGCTGATCATTTTCTGTTGTCCCGATCATAAAACATGTATTTAGTTATGTACGCCACTTTTCTGTAATCAGCCCTCAAAGATGGCAACGGAGAGCCAACCACTCCCACATATCATCCACGTCTGTATTATAATTGTGACGTCTCAAAACCACACCCTAAGCCAACACCCCTATATCCGGTTATCTAGTCCGGTGGCCATTTTAACTCCTGGCATTTCTGTCCTCCGCCCATACTGCTTAGTGTCACTGAGGGGGCGGGCACAGGACTCTCCGATAGAGTTTGACAACTGTTTTGCACATTTATTAATGAATGTTATTACCTGATGGTTAGGAAAGTTAGACAAAGGTTTGTTCAAAGGAAAAGTATAGAGACTGCTTAACCCTTTGAGGACCAGGCCCAAAATGACCCAGTGGACCACGCAAATTTTGATCTTTGCGCTTTCGTTTTTCCCTCCTCCCCTTCTAAGAGCTCCAGCACTCTAAGTTTTCTATCTACAAGCCATGTAAGTGCTTGTTTTTTACAGGAATAGTTGTACTGTGTAATGGCGTCATTCATTTTACCATAACATGTATGATGGAATTCCAAATATATTATTTATGAAGATATAAATAGGTGAAATCGTAAGAAAGAATGCAATATGGTAACGTTTGGGGGGTTCCTGTGTCTACGTAATGCACTATATGGTAACAGCGACATGATACCATTATTCTATAGGTCAGCCCGAACACAACCATATGCAGGTTGCACAGATTCTCTAATGTTATATATATTTTTTTTTATGAAATCCTTTTTTTTGGCAATTAAATATTAATAAAATGGGCCTATTGTGATGCTTATAACGGTTTTATTTTTTCACCTATGGGGCTGTATGGGGTGTCATTTTTTCCGCCATGATCTCTAGTTTTTACTAATACCATATTTGTGAAGATCGGACCTTTTGATCACTTTTTATTGATTTTTTTAAATATATAATGTAACATAAAATCGGTAATCTGCGCACTTTTTCCCCTCTTTTCGTGTACGCCGTTTACCGGTCGCAATGACGCTTGTTATATTTTAATAGATCGGACAATTTCGCACGCTACGGTATATTATATGTTTATCTATTTATTTATTTTTATATGTTTTATTTATATAATGGGAAATGGGGGTGATTTAGACTTTTATTGGGGGAGGGGTTTGGGGGTAGTGTGTTAGTGTTTTGAACTTTTTTTTTTTTACACTTTTGAAGTCCCTTTGGGGGACTTGTACATAGATTAGTCTGATTTGTACACTGATGAATGCTATGCCATAGGCATAGCATTGATCAGTGTTATCGGCGCTCTGCTCATTGAGCCTGCCTGTGCAGGCTTAGAGTAGCAGATCGCCGATCGGACCGCACGGAGGCAGGTGAGAGACCTCCTGCAGTCCGTTTTACCGATCGGGACCCCCGCAGTCACACTGCGGGGGTCCCGATCGGTAAGTGACAGGGGACTCCCCCTGTCACTTACACTTAAACGCTGCGGTCGCGCCGCGATCGCGGCGTTTAAGGGGTTAATGACACGCGGCAGCGCGATCGCTGCAGCGTGTCATTACCGGTGAGGTCCCGGCTGCTCACTGCAGCCGGCCCCCACCTCCTATGAAGCGCGCTCCGCTCCGGAGCGCGCTTCATAGCGGGAATAACACCCATGACGTAAGGTTACGTCATGGGTCGTCTGGGGACAGACTTCCATGACGTAACCCTACGTCCAGGGTCGTCTAGGGGTTAAAGGAGCCGGGTCTAGTAGACCTTTTAGTGTATAAGATTGTTATACGTAAGTGTCAGTAGGAGTCAGAGGGAAAAAGCGCGTTTTATTAGGAATGTCAAGAGAAAAGTGATAATCGGTAAAGATCAAACGCTGAATTTTGTGCACTTATTAAGAACCCAATGGTATAAGAGCCCGTAGTAACTTACTACTGTAATAAATATATTTCTATGTAACTTTATAGGAGGAAAAAAAAAATTTTTTTGTAGATATATCTATCCCAATATATATTGTAAGCAGATTTTCTTTGTGTGTGTCCCCAATGTATGATACTTCTAAGAAGTTTTTTTTCCCCTCTTGTAATCTATGATTTTAATGCTCACTGCTCAAGGTTAGAGGTGAGGCCCAGCGCGTTCTGCTTACTGATAGGAGCCGCTTACTGGAGGAATGGATTCATGTCAGCTAATAACGGTACAAATTAGGCTGAAGGTTCTGACACATAAAAAGAATATTCTATATACTGTATCTTTTACATTTCATCTTTAAGGTGTGTTTTATTTGATTTATAGCAAAAGAATGTTAAATGGGACTAGCCGAGTGTAATATGTATTATTATAATTTTTTATTATTTTTATTTTTTTATTTTTAGGGTTAACAGTTTTGTGATGATTATAGCAAACTAGCTCATGACTTTATATATATTGTCTTATCCCTAGTAAAGCCAAACACATATCCATGTCTCCAGTCTGCACTCCTTATGCCCCCCAATATATATATATTTTTTGCTAAGTGCATTGAATCCAGCATCTCTGTTGACTCTTGATGTAGATTCAAATGGGGGAGGGGATAGAGGTGAATGGAAATGGGAGTAGCCCATTTTGAGGTTTTTAATTTTTTTAAAACACCGTACCAACTTTTAACTTATTGTGTTTGATATTTTAAATTGTGAAAGATAAAAAGGTAATTGAAAGCCCAAATATCAATGAAAGTTTAAAAGTTTTCATTGTAGATTATCCCAGACTTTTCAAAGATGGATGACACAAGACGCAAGGATATATGGTGACCGCCATGCAGAGTGACGTTGCACTACAGAAACCGCTCCTGCCATAAGCTGGAGGTCAGGACAATCACTGAGACATGTAAGATGGTTGAAGGTAACTGTGCAGATGTCTATATGAAGCCCACCATTATGGGGTAATTGGCAAATTAGAGATTTGTTTGATCCCTGGGCTTACCAAAAACACTTGTAGAAGAAAAAAAAAAGAAAAGCTGCCATAGAGCAACTGACGCAACATTCACGCAGACCAACCCTGATGCCAAAAGGGTGATGGATGAAGCTGGTGATGCTGTGGTTTGTGTGCTCTTCCCAAGGTAACTGTACAAAGGGTACAAGGGAATGGGGAGATGTTTCCGGTCCCTTCCTGAGGTAACCGTACATAGTATACAGGTGGATGGGAAGATGTTTCCGGTCTCTTCCTGAGGTAACCGTACATAGTGTACAGGTGGAGGGGGAGATGTTTCCGGTCTCTTCCTGAGGTAACCGTACATAGTATACAGGTGGAGGGGGAGATGTTTCCGGTCTCTTCCTGAGGTAACCGTACATAGTGTACAGGTGGATGGGGAGATGTTTCCGGTCTCTTCCTGAGGTAACCGTACATAGTGTACAGGTGGATGGGAAGATGTTTCCGGTCTCTTCCTGAGGTAACCGTACATAGTGTACAGGTGGATGGGAAGATGTTTCCGGTCTCTTCCTGAGGTAACCGTACATAGTGTACAGGTGGAGGGGGAGATGTTTCCGATCTCTTCCTGAGGTAACCGTACATAGTATACAGGGGGATGGGGAGATGTTTCCGGTCTCTTCCTGAGGTAACCGTACATAGTGTACAGGTGGAGGGGGAGATGTTTCCGGTCTCTTCCTGAGGTAACCGTACATAGTGTACAGGTGGATGGGGAGATGTTTCCGGTCTCTTCCTGAGGTAACCGTACATAGTGTACAGGTGGAGGGGGAGATGTTTCCGGTCTCTTCCTGAGGTAACCGTACATAGTATACAGGTGGAGGGGGAGATGTGGATCTGTTTGCTTTTAAAGGGGTTGTCCGGCGATAAAAAATTATTCACAGAATAACACACATTACAAAGTTATACAACTTTGTAATGTATGTTATGTCTGTGAATGGCCCCCTTCCCCGTGTCCCACCACCCCCACCCGTGTACCCGGAAGTGTGGTGCGCTATACATTACCTGTCGCGTGCCGACCACGGTCTCCGATCGTCAGCAGTGACGTCTTCTTCGGGAGCTTGGCGGATCTTCCCGAGTGCCGGCCGCCCTCTGCAGCGTCATCCGAAGCTCAGCCGCGATTGGCTGAGCATAACTGTGCTCAGCCAATCGCGGCTGAGCAGCTGATGACGTGGCCGCGTCATCAGCCGCTCAGCCGCGATTGGCTGAGCACAGTTATGCTCAGCCAATCGCGGCTGAGCTTCGGATGACGCTGCAGAGGGCGGCCGGCACTCGGGAAGATCCGCCAAGCTCCCGAAGAAGACGTCACTGCTGACGATCGGAGACCGTGGACGACACGATATGCGGTGAGTATAATGCACCACACTTCCGGGTCTAGCGTGGGTGGGGGGAAACACGGGGAACGGGGCCATTCACAGACATAACATACATTACAAAGTTGTATAACTTTGTAATGTGTGTTATTCTGTGAATAATTTTTTATCGCCGGACAACCCCTTTAAGTCTTTTCCAGAGACAATCAGCGGCAAGCTGTGAGACCAGCGGATGGAGAGGAGGTACAGGGTGAAGATGGCGTCCAATAACTATTTGCCGGCAGCCTTGTATCTCACTGTAAGTTATCTGACAAAACCAGCAGAAGGAAGCCATGTGTAATGTGATGTAGTATCCTCACATTGGGCGGCCCAGGGGACAACAAATATAGCAGAGAGGGTTGTGTACGGCTGTATTATCTACACCTGTCATAACCTACTGTAAGTAACACCGTAAAGTGCCTGTCTGCATAGTCTGTCATCTTCCTGCCCGTTTCAAGGAATGTAAGTGGACATCATCCAGCTGCCACAGGTGGTCCATATAGGTATGTCCTTGTCTGTACTGGTGTCTTCTTTACAGGTCAGCCAAAGCTATGGGAGAGAACAAAGCCAATGTGTGAGGTGATACTAGTGGCCTATATATAACTGAGGCCAAGAGTCTAATGGCCCTATTCCACGGAACGATTATCGTTCGTTTTCGGACGATATCGACCGCTACGGACGATAATCGTTCCGTGGAATAGAGTGCAACGATCAGCCGACATCGTTCATGTCGGCTGATCGTTGCAGTCGCTTGTTTTTCAACATGTTGAAAAACAAGCGACTGATATAGCAGCGATCTGCTGCCGTCGCTCCGTTGAATAGGAGCATCGGCAGCAGACGCTGCTATATCCTATGGGCTGCCCGGACGATCAGCGATCCTCCGAGCAGCCCCCCCGCAGCTCCCCGCCGCCCCTCCCGCACTCACCCGCTCGCTGCAGCCGCGCTGAATAGCGGCGGCAGCGAGCGACGAACGAGGAGCAAACGAGCGCTAATAGCGCTCGTTTGCTCCTCTAAAACGACCCGTGGAATAGGGCCATAAGTGTCTGTAAAGAGGCCTGTCAGTCAAAAGATAGGTTTAAGGATAAAGGATCCATACCAATGTTATTAACCATTACAAAAAGGATCATGTGATATATTATTCTCATAAAAAGAAGTTTGAAACCTTCGATGACGTATGGTATATACTTAGCTTTTATTTCTATGGTGGTTATTTTATGTGTAATATGTGATGATCTCAGTGAGACAAGAGACAATTCAGTAGGATCCATATATTATGTCGGTAATAAGCGCCCAATTACTTCATATTATTGGTCTATGTATTACAGTATATGATTATGTATAGGAAGAGATGGGACCATGTGACCAGTCATTAGTCCTGTGTGATCTAATCATAAAGACGTTTTCTAGGTACAAAATGAAGTAAAAAGACTAAAAAGAAGTGGAAAATTTTGAGAATCCGATACTAACGATTGTGAATT
This sequence comes from Dendropsophus ebraccatus, assembly GCA_027789725.1. Lineage (NCBI taxonomy): Eukaryota > Metazoa > Chordata > Amphibia > Anura > Hylidae > Dendropsophus > Dendropsophus ebraccatus. The sequence continues at coordinate 1,426,526 of JAQFWZ010000011.1, forward strand.
CACTATTTGGTTATTATGAGTGAATCTAGTGGTTGCCTAGTAGGTCACATTGTGGAGATTTTATTGCATTCACCTGTTATGCTATTTTTGGTTTATGTATCAATCAACTTTTCATTTTGCTTTTGCCATGAGATAAGATTTGCTCACATCTAAACTTTTCCTTTTCAGAAACTTTTTAAAGTTAGTTGTTGTGACTTTCCAATACCCACATGATGCCGAAGTGGTAGAGTCCTTGTGATAGAGTCAGGTCTGTTATATACAGTGATGAGACAATAAGGTTTGGTTATTCTGATATAATCCGGAGAGGTATTTGTCATATACATATATTAGTTTGGGTATTGATAATAAGCTTTTATTTGTTTTGTTGTAACTAAGCTGTATATTGATGTATACTGTACAGACTCACCAATTGTTTAGTATTTTCTTTCGGTTATTGCAGATCTACCTACCTCATCTGCTGTAAGTTTGTTCCGCCATCTATAACTTTCAATAAAACATTTAGTACTATTTTTGTCTATCCTATGGTGATGCCCCTAAACTAATGGGAGTCCTTCAGGGTCTCTTCCAGGTGGTCTTATGCATAATACTGATCTGTTTGCCAGTAAAACTGTTTATGTGTATTCTCTCTCATATAAAACCTCGACGAACAAAAAGAAGGTCTACCATCATATAGGTGACTAACGGGATTATGTTTCTTTCTCTTATCGGTTCTCTTGAATCTGTGTCGCCTGGACATTTCTGGAGGTTGGATGGGTCCACCCCTGGAGAAGATGTGACCCCTGAGCAACCCGCGGCTCAGACAGTATCTTTGGAACCTCTGGCTATGTACCAACCACAGTGATTCCAGTCCAAGCTTCACGGATGTCAAATGGGGGACTGATAAGGCCAGGTATTGGGATTTTACCTACCTGCACCGTACCTATATGACTACACCTATATATACTGCCCTCTGAAGAGACTGGAGATGATCAGAGCGTGATCAGAGGGTGACAGAGAGATGTTCTGGATGAAGAAGAGGAATGCTGGCAGCATGTCAATGAGAACAGCTCCTGGAAAGTTATCATTTATAGTCACAATACCCAAGGAACGGAGGAACGAAGGAGAGACTCTTATCTATAAACAATTTTTGAATAATAAAACATTGTGTTACCCTGACTGCGCCGTACAGGATGCTACTGACCATATATGGACTGGCCCACCAGAGTGTGACATGTATGTGTCTTGTGACTTGGAACCCCGCCTGTATTGGATGTTACATATTTCATATGAATGAGTAGTACCGCCCCATATTCTGTCTATAAAATGTGATTACCATAATAAAACTTGGGCCATTATCCAGGCTTATAATCATGATACATTGTCTTATCTGTGTCCGTGATTTATAAGTGACGAGTTGGTAATACTGCAGGTTACAACTCTAGATATATTTAAAAACCATCCTGTACCTGGGTTTTATGACCCTTCTCCATAGAGAGGGGTCAACATCTAAATTTAGACTTATCACATTGTTCCAATGCATTCCCCTCCGTATATCTGTATGTGCAGTCACTGCGGCTCCTCCAGTACGTTGCATTGTTCCAATGCATTCCCCTCCGTATATCTGTATGTGCAGTCACTGCGGCTCCTCCAGTACGTTGCATTGTTCCTGTGCATTCCCCTTCGTATATCTGTATGTGCAGTCACTGCGGCTCCTCCAGTACGTTGCATTGTTCCAATGCATTCCCCTCCGTATATCTGTATGTGCAGTCACTGCGGCTCCTCCAGTACGTTGCATTGTTCCTGTGCATTTCTTATTAATGCATTATCTATGGTGTTTGTCCGATCCCCATCATATGATGCCTTCTGTGTATAGAACAAACCAAGGAACACTGTTTGTCTTGTACAGAAGAAGAGCGTCTGGAAGGATAGTAAAGAGTGAGGGAAATTCTTGCTGGAGGGGGGATGGAACATGTAATCTCTTATGCGTATTTACTCATCAAAGACAACCTCAAGCACAAGATTCTCCTTGGGTTATTCCTCCACAAAGGACGCCATTGTTCCACTTGACAATTTAAGAAACGATCTTCTGCTATAATGTAGCTGCCGAAGTTGTGCTGAGTGCGGATGGTGGAGGCCGCTGCATGTGAGGCCCATGTGCTTTCACTTCCTATAGATAAAGAGGAAGGACGACACGGGAGACTCCTATACATGTGTGTACATCTGTACTGCCTGTATACATAGAAACATATCAGATCAGCCATATCAATAAAACCACCGACAGGTGAAGCAAAAACACGGATGATCTGTGACAATGGCCTCAGTGTCTAAATAAACTGGGTATCATACCAGGAGCGGGGGTGAATGGAAGAAAGCGTCTGGTCTGATGGGTCTCATTACATCATGTGGACGGCCGGGTGCGCGTGCGTCACTTACCTGGGCAAGAGATGGCAGCAGGATGCATTGAAAGAAGACAAGATGGCGGGGGCAGTGTAATGGGCAATGTTCTGCTGGAGACCTTGCATCACGTTGATGTTACTGTGACACCGACCACCTACCTAACCATTGTGCACACCAAGTCCCCCCATCATGGCAGCGGGACCCCCTAATGGCAGGGGATAGTGCAGGCCACACTGCAGACATGGTTCAGGAATGAGAAACATGACAAAGAGACCAAAATGGTGACTCGTCCTCCAGATCTCAATCTGATCTGTGAAAGCTGCACCTCACACCTTACAGGATCTGGGGCATCACAGGAATATGGGGTGCGGGGGAACAAATGACAAAGAGGACCCACCCAATATTTGTCAGGGGGGGGGGGGGGGTTATCATTATGGCATATTGATGTGTAATACAATGTAGCAGAGCGAACATGATAATCTAACAACTCACTGCGTTCCTTATCCTGCGGATACTCCAGAATTTTCCCTTTAATCCCTTATACTATAATGTTTATGACTTGGTGATCCCTGCACGGATGGGTGGCGAGGTCCCTGCACGGATGGGTGGCGAGGTCCCTCTATCCTGCTCCACTATTCACGAGGAGGTGGTTCATCCTCAGGATTCTCCATCCCGTGGCGGCTGATGAGGATGAATAACTGGTTCTGCTGCTCTCTGCATTAGAAAGCTTCAGTTTACAGTCAATAGAGCAGGGCAGGGGCATCTGTGACCCTCCTGTATTGTAGATACACCCTTTTCCAGATGGTGACACTCAATGAATGACTGTAATTACACATGTTATCATATTCAGGTGTACACAGTGCCATCTTATAGTGTACCTACTGTATACAAAAAAAAAAAAGTTTAGAAACTTTCAAAATGGAAAAAGTTTGACTGGTCAGAGTATGAATTTAAGCTGTATATTATTATTGTTATTATTAAACTCTAATGCACTCGTAGTATACGGGGGAAGGGTATATAGGGTAGACTGTAGAGGCACTGGAAGGGTATATATGGTACACTGTGTACTGTATACACCAGACAGACTACTGCTATTAGAACAGAGTGGTGGTCGGTAACCTAAACAACGAGCTGTCAGCGATAGGAGGGAAGGAGGAGGAGACAAGTTTGAGTTGAGATGGGAATACACCTTTAAGAGCGCAAAGATATAGGTTCTGAAGGGGTAAGTTGCTGGGTGTGTACATGGCACACGGTACGTTCTAAAGGGGTAAGTTGCTGGGTGTGTACTGTACACGACACATGGTAAAGCCCCTATTACCCGAGGCGACAAAGGCGCAAACGAGAGTTGTCAGCACTTGTTTGCTCCTCGTTCCCTGCTCGCTGCTGCTGCTATTGCACGTGGCGGCATCGAGCAGGTAAGTTCAGGGGAGACTGCAGGGAGGCTGCCTGGCTGATCACTAGATCGCCCGGACAGCCCATAGAGGATAGCGGCGGTCGGCAGCCTCCTATTCCACTGTGCTTTCACAGTCGTTTGTCTGTCAACATGTTGAAAGGCAAACAACTGCAACGATCAGCTGACATCGTTCATGTTGGCTGATCGTTGCCTTCTATTACACGGGGCGATTATCGGCCGATAACTGTTTCGTGTAATAGGGCCTTAAGTTCTGAAGGGGTTAGTTGCTGGGTGTGTACATGGCACATGGTAAGTTCTGAAGGGGTTAGATGCTGGGTGTGTACATGGCACATGGTAAGTTCTGAAGGGGTTAGTTGCTGGGTGTGTACATGGCACATGGTAAGTTCTGAAGGGGTTAGTTGCTGGGTGTGTACATGGCACATGGTAAGTTCTGAAGGGGTTAGATGCTGGGTGTGTACATGGCACATGGTAAGTTCTGAAGGGGCTAGATGCTGGGTGTGTACATGGCACATGGTAAGTTCTGAAGGGGCTAGATGCTGGGTGTGTACATGGCACATGGTAAGTTCTGAAGGGGTTAGTTGCTGGGTGTGTACATGGCACATGGTAAGTTCTGAAGGGGCTAGATGCTGGGTGTGTACATGGCACATGGTAAGTTCTGAAGGGGTTAGTTGCTGGGTGTGTACATGGCACATGGTAAGTTCTGAAGGGGTTAGATGCTGGGTGTGTACATGGCACATGGTAAGTTCTGAAGGGGTTAGATGCTGGGTGTGTACATGGCACATGGTAAGTTCTGAAGGGGTTAGATGCTGGGTGTGTACATGGCACATGGTAAGTTCTGAAGGGGTTAGTTGCTGGGTGTGTACATGGCACATGGTAAGTTCTGAAGGGGTTAGATGCTGGGTGTGTACATGGCACATGGTAAGTTCTGAAGGGGTTAGATGCTGGGTGTGTACATGGCACATGGTAAGTTCTGAAGGGGCTTGATGCTGGGTGTGTACATGGCACATGGTAAGTTCTGAAGGGGCTTGATGCTGGGTGTGTACATGGCACATGGTAAGTTCTGAAGGGGTTAGTTGCTGGGTGTGTACATGGCACATGGTAAGTTCTGAAGGGGTTAGATGCTGGGTGTGTACATGGCACATGGTAAGTTCTGAAGGGGCTAGATGCTGGGTGTGTACATGGCACATGGTAAGTTCTGAAGGGGCTAGATGCTGGGTGTGTACATGGCACATGGTAAGTTCTGAAGGGGCTTGATGCTGGGTGTGTACATGGCACATGGTAAGTTCTGAAGGGGCTTGATGCTGGGTGTGTACATGGCACATGGTAAGTTCTGAAGGGGCTTGATGCTGGGTGTGTACATGGCACATGGTAAGTTCTGAAGGGGCTTGATGCTGGGTGTGTACATGGCACATGGTAAGTTCTGAAGGGGTTAGATGCTGGGTGTGTACATGGCACATGGTAAGTTCTGAAGGGGCTTGATGCTGGGTGTGTACATGGCACATGGTAAGTTCTGAAGGGGTTAGATGCTGGGTGTGTACATGGCACATGGTAAGTTCTGAAGGGGCTAGATGCTGGGTGTGTACATGGCACATGGTAAGTTCTGAAGGGGCTAGATGCTGGGTGTGTACATGGCACATGGTAAGTTCTGAAGGGGCTTGATGCTGGGTGTGTACATGGCACATGGTAAGTTCTGAAGGGGCTAGATGCTGGGTGTGTACATGGCACATGGTAAGTTCTGAAGAGGTTAGATGCTGGGTGTGTACATGGCACATGGTAAGTTCTGAAGGGGCTAGATGCTGGGTGTGTACATGGCACATGGTAAGTTCTGAAGGGGCTTGATGCTGGGTGTGTACATGGCACATGGTAAGTTCTGAAGGGGTTAGATGCTGGGTGTGTACATGGCACATGGTAAGTTCTGAAGGGGTTAGATGCTGGGTGTGTACATGGCACATGGTAAGTTCTGTAATTTCACAGAGTAATGGCACATAATGTATTCTCATGGAACGACATGTAAATCACCGTCCTATTCTCACCTAATGTCCTATCACATGGGATAGTGAATAAGCCCCATAACCTGCTCCTGTCTGGGACTTTTCTGGTGTTTTTGTCAGCGATTTTTCATGTGATATAAAGTGGCCTTACAGGTTACCTAGAATACAGGGGGAATCTAGAACTTTCCAGACAAAGGTTCCTTTATGGAGGGGAATCCTCAGTCCGCTCTTACTGTGCCCTCAACCAGAGACTAAAATACAAAAGAAATTTCATAAAACCACCTAAAATAGTGAAATCTAATTCTAAAGATTAACAACTCTATCTTTTCTATACACGTTTCCAAGAAAACAGAGGGTACACATGTATCATACACAACACAAACCCCTTACAATGTGAGGGACATGAGGTTATGGTATGGGCAGGGTATGGTGCTGATATTAGTGTACAGCACTGATCTGTAATAAGGCGATGGCTAAGAGCCCTCACACAAGTGTTACTATTATGGTTGAAGCTTATAGCTAACGCCCCGGTCGTTCCTGTCATCTGTGCAATACTAAGGGGGTATGGGGTAGAAGCAAATACGGTACAATGAACAGACACTTCACACCCCAAAACAAGTGACTACAGTATTACTAGTATATACTGTATCTATAGCAGTGAGGACTAGTATATACTGTATCTATAGCAGTGAGGACTAGTATATACTGTATCTATAGCAGTGAGGACTAGTATATACTGTATCTATAGCTGTGAGGACTAGTATATACTGTATCTATAGCAGTGAGGACTAGTATATACTGTATCTATAGCAGTGAGGACTAGTATATACTGTATCTATAGCTGTGAGGACTAGTATATACTGTATCTATAGCAGTGAGGACATGCATATACTGTATCTATAGCAGTGAGGACATGTATATACTGTATCTATAGCAGTGAGGACTAGTATATACTGTATCTATAGCAGTGAGGACTAGTATATACTGTATCTATAGCAGTGAGGACTAGTATATACTGTATCTATAGCAGTGAGGACATGTATATACTGTATCTATAGCAGTGAGGACTAGTATATACTGTATCTATAGCAGTGAGGACTAGTATATACTGTATCTATAGCTGTGAGGACATGTATATACTGTATCTATAGCAGTGAGGAGTAGTATATACTGTATCTATAGCAGTGAGGACTAGTATATACTGTATCTATAGCTGTGAGGACTAGTATATACTGTATCTATAGCAGTGAGGACTAGTATATACTGTATCTATAGCAGTGAGGACTAGTATATACTGTATCTATAGCAGTGAGGACTAGTATATACTGTATCTATAGCTGTGAGGACATGTATATACTGTATCTATAGCAGTGAGGACATGTATATACTGTATCTATAGCAGTGAGGACTAGTATATACTGTATCTATAGCAGTGAGGACTAGTATATACTGTATCTATAGCAGTGAGGACTAGTATATACTGTATCTATAGCAGTGAGGACATGTATATACTGTATCTATAGCAGTGAGGACATGTATATACTGTATCTATAGCAGTGAGGACATGTATATACTGTATCTATAGCAGTGAGGACTAGTATATACTGTATCTATAGCTGTGAGGACATGTATATACTGTATCTATAGCTGTGAGGACTAGTATATACTGTATCTATAGCAGTGAGGACTAGTATATACTGTATCTATAGCAGTGAGGACTAGTATATACTGTATCTATAGCAGTGAGGACATGTATATACTGTATCTATAGCAGTGAGGACTAGTATATACTGTATCTATAGCAGTGAGGACATGTATATACTGTATCTATAGCTGTGAGGACTAGTATATACTATATCTATAGCAGTGAGGACTAGTATATACTGTATCTATAGCAGTGAGGACTAGTATATACTGTATCTATAGCAGTGAGGACTAGTATATACTGTATCTATAGCAGTGAGGACATGTATATACTGTATCTATAGCAGTGAGGACTAGTATATACTGTATCTATAGCAGTGAGGACATGTATATACTGTATCTATAGCTGTGAGGACTAGTATATACTATATAGCTGTGAGGACTAGTATATACTGTATCTATAGCAGTGAGGACATGTATATACTGTATCTATAGCAGTGAGGAGTAGTATATACTGTATCTATAGCTGTGAGGACATGTATATACTGTATCTATAGCAGTGAGGACATGTATATACTGTATCTATAGCAGTGAGGACTAGTATATACTGTATCTATAGCTGTGAGGACTAGTATATACTATATAGCTGTGAGGACATGTATATACTGTATCTATAGCAGTGAGGACTAGTATATACTGTATCTATAGCAGTGAGGACATGTATATACTGTATCTATAGCTGTGAGGACTAGTATATACTATATAGCTGTGAGGACAATGCCTCTCGGCAGCGCTCAGGCATCAATAGTCATTTAGCTGGATCACATTAAGCAGGTGTGCTGCTGGTTCAGGTAAATCCTAATTTATGGTGACCTGGTAAAGGCCAAGGGAGATATATATATATATATATATATATATATATATATATATATATATATATATATACACAGCCTCTGCCACCTATTGCTGCCATATCTGGAATAGCAGCGGTAAATACATCTTATAGTTTATTTATTATTACTGCAGGCTTTCTGCTTTGTGACAGCTTCACGTCTTCTCTCTTACCTGACACCGTGCCATTACCATAGAAGACCTAGGCGTCCATCATGCTCTCCACACAATGGCCTCATCTGAGATTGTATCCATACACAGGAGCGGCTGATCACATGCTGGACGGCCTCCTAACATTACCCCAAACATCACTCACTTGTATCTGAAAAGACTTTTATGGCTGGGAAGCCCGGGTCAATTCAATTTGGTGATAGCCTCACGTCAAATCCAATTTACAGCAAACAGGGTCCCCATTCATGTCCTGCATGTGTAATTGGGGGGGTGCCCGGCGTCATTAGCACATCCCATATACACACAGGCCTAGTGGCTTCTGCTCCACGGGGGGCCACACTACAAGCTGCTCACTAGACACAGCTCAAACACCTTCAACTTATCAAACTATACTTTTTTTGTTTAAAATCTTGTTTTTTTGTTTATAAGAACTTCACATTGTGTGCAACGAGTCCCAGAGCCGTCTGGGACAGGAAGGGGGAGGGGGGTACTCTCTCATTAAAAGGGGCTATTCACCAATTTTTTATCTATAAAATCAACTGGTGCCATAAATGTGTCATTTACTTCTATTAAAAAAGTCTTCCAGTACTTATCAGCTGCTGCATGTCCTGCAGAAAGAGGTGTAGTCTCTCCAGTGTTCCGGTACTTATCAGCTGCTGTATGTCCTTAAGGAAGTGGTTCTCTCCAGTGTGACACAGTGCTCTCTGTTGCCACCTCTGTCCATGTCAGGAACTGTCCAGAGCAGGAGAGGTTTTCTATGGGGATTTGCTGCTGGTCTGGACACTTCCTGACATGGACAGAGGTGGCAGCAGAGAGCACTGTGCCAGACTGGAGAGAATACACCACTTCCTGCAGGACATACAGCAGCTGATAAGTATTGGAACACGGGAGGGACTACACCACTTTCCACAGGACATGCAGCAGCTGATAAGTACTGGAAGACTTTCAAATAGTAGTAGAATAAATTAATAGAAGTAGAATAAATTACAAATTTATATAACTTTCTGGCACCAGTAGATTTGAAAGAAAAAAGTGGTGAACAATCCCTTTAACAACAAGGGTGAATGTAAAATAATCCAATAAACTGCAGAGGACTATGGGAGCCATATGAGTGATCTCTCATGCATCGGAGTGGCAGCCGGGCCTGTGTGACGGATATAGTGCCCCCTCCCCCACAGTCACCCTGTCAGGTGTAGTCTGTATCTGCCACATTCTCTCATGCTTTTACCTTGGTGTTCCCCTCGGAGGTTGCACATTACTGTATGCTGGGTAAGGGAGCTGCCCCTGCCTCCTGGATGTATTAGATATTACCCCTGACTATACTATGCTTACACTATGTATATCTATATCATAAAAATCAAAGTCTGTCTGTCCGTCTGTACTCTATAGACTTCCGAATGCCTGAGCCCCGTTTGACCCCAAATTTGGCCCACAGATACATTCGGCGCCCAGTAAGGTTAAAGCGAAGGTCCCGTCCCCGCCAGATGTACAGGAGAGGAGCGGGAAGGGCGCCCCATAGAGATGAATGGGAGAATCTCCACACTGCACACACAGGTGATATTATTAGTGCTGCAGCTGCAGTAATGGCAGTTGGGAGCCTTAGCAACCAATAGGATTACTACTTTCATTTTTACAGTAAGCTGGAATCTGATTGGTTGCTAGGGCAGCTGCCTCACAACAGATCCAAAGAAATAAATGGTAGATGACCCCCCACCCCCTAAACTATACACTACAGGTAAACAGGACCCTCAGACAATACACTACAGATATACCGGACCCCCAAACTTTACACTACAGGTATACAGGACTCCATAACTATAAACTACAGGTATATAGGACCCCCCCAAACAATACACTACAGGTATACAGCACCTCCACCAACTATACACTACAGGTATACACGAATTCCACTGATTAACTCTTTTAGACAATTTCCTGTTAAGCACCATTTGCAATGACAATAAACAAGGCCCAAGGCCGATCACTGCAGGTGGCAGCATAAATCTGGATTCTGTATGTTTTCCGCATGGACAATTGTATGCTGCTGCTCCAGAGTTCCATAAGGTAAAGATCTTTATGTCTATGCACCTGGCAATAACACTGCCAATGTTGTATATAACCAGGCTCTGTATATAACACTGCCAATGTTGTATATAACCAGGCTCTGTATATAACACTACCAATGTTGTACATAACCAGGCTCTGTACATAACACTGCCAATGTTGTATATAACCAGGCTCTGTATATAACACTGCCAATGTTGTAACATAGTAACATAGTAAATAAGGTTGAAAGAAGACAAGAGTCCATCAGGTTCAACCCAGGGAAATCCTACTGTGTTGATCCAGGGAAGGCAAAAACCCCTATGAGGCAGACAACAATCACCCCACCACAGGGAGGATATTTGGCAACCAGAACAATCCCTGGATTAACGTATCACCGGAAATCTAATGCCCATAACTTGTGATATTATATTGGTCAAGAAAAGCATCCAGGCCTCCCTTGAACTTATTTAATGAATCAGCCATGACAACCTCATGTGGCAGAGAGTCCCACAGTCTTACCGCTCGTACAGTAAAGAACCCGCGTCGATGCTGATGATGAAATCTTCTTTCCTCTAGATGTAGAGGATGCCCCCTTGTCATGGTTACAGACCTAGGAGTAAGGAGACCACTACAAAGATCTCTGTACTGTCCATTCATATAGTTGTACATTGTGATCAGATCGCCCCTAAGACGTCTTTTTTCTAGCGTAAATAACCCCAAGCTTGATAACCTGTCCTGGTACTGTAACCCCCCCCCCCCCCCCATTCCCTTAATGACCTTTGTTGCCCTCCTCTGCACCCGCTCCAGTTCAGCTGTGTCCTTCTTATATACAGGTGCCCAAAACTGTACACAGTATATACCATGTGTGGTCTGACCAGTGATTTATAAAGAGGCAAAACTATGTTCTCATCTTTAGCATCTATACCTCTTTTGATGCACCCCATTATTTTATTAGCCTTGGCAGCTGCTGCCTGGCACGGATTACTATAGATGAGATTACTGCCCACCAATACTCCCAGGTCCTTTTCGGAAGTAGTTTTACCCAGTGTTTTACTATTTAGCATATAACTGTACTTATTATTTCTATGGCCCAAATGCATAACCTTACATTTATCCACATTAAACTTCATTTGCCATTTCTCCGCCCAAGCCTCTAGCTTCTCCAAATCCCTCTGTAATATGATATTATCCTCCTCTGTACTGATTACTTTACCCAGTTTTGTATCATCTGCAAAAATGGAGATTCTACTCTGTAGCCCCTCTACAAGATCATTAATAAAAATATTAAAAACAAGTGGACCCAACACTGACCCCTGTGGTACCCCACTAGTAACTAAAACCCAATCTGAATATGTTCCATCAATGACCACCCTGTGTTTTCTATCACACAACCAGTTACTTACCCATTTGCATACGTTTTCCCCAAGTCCCAGCATCCTCATTTTGTAGACCAACCTTTCATGCGGCACAGTATCAAATGCCTTTGAAAAGTCCAGATACACAACATCCACAGCCTCCCCCAGGTCCAGTCTATAACTTACCTCTTCATAGAAGCCGATCAGATTAGTCTGACAGGACTGATCCCTCATAAATCCATGCTGATGCTGCGTCATAAGATTATTTTCATTAAGATACTCCAGTATAGCATCTCTTACAATCCCCTCAAATACTTTACCCACTATAGATGTTAGACTTACGGGCCTGTAGTTTCCAGGATCACTCTTTGACCCCTTCTTGAATATTGGTAGCACATTAGCTATGCGCCAGTCCTGTGGAACAATCCCTGTCATAATAGAATCTTTAAATATTAGGAATATCGGTCTGTCTAACACAGTATTTAATTCTTGCAAAACTCTAGGATGGATGCCTTCTGGGCCCGGTGACTTATGGATTTTAATGTTTTTAAGGCGTTTCCCCACTTCTTGTTGTGTTAGGCAGGTGAGATTTATGGGAGGATTTATATTATCCCTAGTCATGTCGTCTGTTATGGGATTCTCCTCTGTGAATACAGTAGAGAAGAATGTATTTAGTAGATTGGCCTTTTCCTCTTCCCCCTCCACCATTACACCCAGATTATTTTTGAGGGGACCAACATTTTCGGTTTTAAGTCTTTTGTTATTTATATAGGTGAAGAACATTTTGGGATTCGTTTTACTTTCTGTGGCTATCCTTCTTTCTGTAGCTATTTATGCTTCTTTTATTTGCGTTTTACACATTCTATTCTTCTGTCTATAGTTGTTCAATGCTTCCCCACTACCTTCTTGTTTTAGTAGTCTGACTGCTTGTTTCTTATCATTTATTGCCCCCCTTACAGCTGAAGTTACCACATTGGATTTCTCTTATTTCTACTACTTGTATTCCCATATGGTATGTGCCGTTCACACCATTTACCCAGGATGCTCTTACATATGTCCCATTTCTCTTGTGTACTTTTATTTCTGAAGGCATTGTCCCAGTCTATGTTCCCATATATTACCAGGCTGTATATAACCAGGCTCTGTATAACACTGCCAATGTTGTATATAACCAGGCTCTGTATATAACACTGCCAATGTTGTATATAACCAGGCTCTGTATACTGTCTTATCACATGACATCTCAGTTTGGCTATTAGGTATTTAGTATGTTAAATATTTGTAGTTTATTTCTAATAAGTATAAGCTACAATTTACATAAACACTGCAGAACTGTCAGGGTATAAAGTGTATATAGGGGTATATAGGGCTCCTGGCGATTTCTCTCAAACAAAAAAAAAAACAAAGGCCATAGATTGGCCTCCTGGGCGACCTTGGAACAAATCTAATTAACACACTGACACTTTATACCCGGCAGCGACGGGTACACTTACTACTTATATATAATAGTGCAGCACATTGCGGCTCCTGATACTTGTGTGCCATGTCCTTTCCCTGCAGACTGATGTGTACGATGCCCCCGCCGCTCCCATTATAATAGCCGCCTCAGAGATTGCATTATCTGCCGCAGACTCTTTGTTTATAATACGCAAAGTTTGCAGATCAGCGTACACAATGGCTGCGATCTCCTGCAGACGGGGAAGTGTCGCATTAGCTTCTCCCACCATTCTCTCACTGAGGTGCAAGGAGGAGCGCCCCTCAATGACCCCAACTCTCTAATCGCACTAAAGACATTACAGGGTATATAACCTGATCAATAGAGCTGTCACCTATTGTATGGCTGTATGTATCATCTATATGTCCCCGGTCCTGTATATATCAGCTATATGTCCCCGGTCCTGTATATATCATCTATATGTCCCCGGTCCTGTATATATCAGCTATATGTAATGTCCCCGCTCATGTATACACTCACCGGCCACTTTATTAGGTACACCATGCTAGTAACGGGTGGTCTTCTGCTGCTGTAGCCCATCTGCCTCAAAGTTGGCCGTATTGTGCGTTCAGAGATGCTCTTCGGCCTACCTTGGTTGTAATGGTTGGTTATTTGAGTCGCTGTTACCTTTCTATCAGCTCAAACCAGTCTGCCCATTCTCCTCTGACCTCTGGCACCAACAAGGCATTTCCGCCCACAGAACTGCCGCTCACTGGATGTTTTTTCTTTTTCGGACCATTCTCTGTAAACCCTTGTGCGTGAAAATCCCAGTAGATCATTCTGAAATACTCAGACCAGCCCTTCTGGCACCAACAACCATGCCACGTTCAAAGGCCTCAAATCACCTTTCTTCCCCATACTGATGCTCGGTTTGAACTGCAGGAGATTGTCTTGACCATGTCTACATGCCTAAATGCACTGAGTTGCCGCCATGTGATTGGCTGATTAGAAATTAAGTGGTAACGTGCAGTTGGACAGGTGTACCTAATAAAGTGGCCGGTGAGTGTATATCAGCTATATGTCCCTGGTCCTGTATATATTAGCTATATGTAATGTCCCCGCTCATGTATATATCATCTATATGTCCCTGGTCCTGTATATATCAGCTATATGTAATGTCCCCGCTCATGTATACACTCACCGGCCACTTTATTAGGTACACCATGCTAGTAACGGGTGGTCTTCTGCTGCTGTAGCCCATCTGCCTATATATATCATCTATATATCCCCGATCCTGTATATATCAGCTATATGTAATGTCCCCGCTCATGTATATATCATCTATATGTCCCTGGTCCTGTATATATCAGCTATATGTAATGTCCCCGCTCATGTATATATCATCTATATGTCCCTGGTCCTGTATATATCAACTATATGTAATGTCACCAGTCATGTATATATCATCTATATATCCCCGATGTATATATCATCTATATATCCCCGATCCTGTATATATCAGCTATATGTAATGTCCCCGCTCATGTATATATCATCTATATATCCCCAGTTCTGTATATATCAGCTACATGTAATGTCCCCGCTCATGTATATATCAGCTATATGTCCCCGCTCATGTGTATATCAGCTATATTTCCCTGATCCTGTATATATCAGCTATATGTAATGTCCCCACTCATGTATATATCATCTATATGTCCCCGCTCATGTATATATCATCTATATGTAATGTCCCTGGTCATGTATATTTCAGCTATATGTAATGTCCCCAGTCCTGTATATATCATCTATATGTCCCCAGTCCTGTATATATCATCTATATGTAATGTCCCCAGTCCTGTATATATCATCTATATGTAATGTCCCTGATCCTGTACATATCAGCTATATGTCCCCGATCCTGTATATATCAGCTATATGTAATGTCCCAGGTCCTGTATTTATCATCTATATGTCCCCGGTCCTGTATATATCATCTATATGTAATGTCCCTGGTCCTGTATATATCAGCTATATGTCCCCGGTCCTGTATATATCAGCTATATGTCCCCGGTCCTGTATATATCAGCTATATGTCCCTGGTCCTGTATATATCAGCTAAACGTCCCCGGTCCTGTATATATCAGCTATATGTAATGTCCCTGGTCCTGTATGTATCAGCTATATGTCCCCGGTCCTGTATATATCAGCTATATGTCCCCAGTCCTGTATATATCAGCTATATGTCCCCAGTCCTGTATATATCAGCTATATGTCCCCGATCCTGTATATATCAGCTATATGTTCCCGGTCTTGTATATATCATCTATATGTCCCCGGTCCTGTATATATCATCTATATGTAATGTCCCCGGTCCTGTATATATCAGCTATATGTAATGTCCCCACTCATGTATATATCATCTATATGTCCCCAGTCCTGTATATATCATCTATATGTAATGTCCCCGGTCCTGTATATATCATCTATATGTAATGTCCCCGGTTCTGTATATATCAGCTATACGTCCCCGGTCCTGTATATATCAGCTATATGTAATGTCCCAGATCCTGTATTTATCATCTATATGTCCCCGGTCCTGTATATATCATCTATATGTCCCTGGTCCTGTATATATCAGCTAAACGTCCCCGGTCCTGTATATATCAGCTATATGTAATGTCCCTGGTCCTGTATATATCAGCTATATTTCCCCGATCCTGTATATATCAGCTACATTTAATGTCCCTGATCCTGTATATATCATCTATATGTCCCCGGTCCTGTATATATCAGCTATATGTCCCGGTCCTGTATATATCAGCTATATGTCCCCGGTCCTGTATATATCAGCTATATGTCCCCACTCCTGTATATATCAGCTATATGTCCCCGGTCCTGTATATATCAGCTATATGTCCCCGGTCCTGTATATATCAGCTATATGTCCCCGGTCCTGTATATATCATCTATATGTAATGTCCCTGATCCTCTACATATCAGCTATATGTCCCCGCTCATGTATATATCAGCTATATTTCCCCGATCCTGTATATATCAGCTATATGTTCCTGGTCCTGTGTATATCATCTATATGTAATGTCCCTGATCCTGTATATATCAGCTATATTTCCCCGATCCTGTATATATCAGCTACATGTAATGTCCCTGATCCTGTATATATCATCTATATGTCCCCGGTCCTGTATATATCAGCTATATGTCCCCGGTCCTGTATATATCACCTATATGTCCCCGGTCCTGTATATATCATCTATATGTAATGTCCCCGGTCCTGTATATATCACCTATATGTCCCCGGTCCTGTATATATCACCTATATGTCCCCGGTCCTGTATATATCAGCTATATGTAATGTCCCTGATCCTGTACATATCAGCTATATGTCCCCGCTCATGTATATATCAGCTATATTTCCCCGATCCTGTATATATTAGCTACATGTAATGTCTCCGCTCATGTATAGTTGTCAGTGATTTCCTCGCTTATTGTGTCGCTGTATATCTTCTATAGGGATGTTTGCTTTAGTCCATAGCAGTCAGTCTCTCTATGGCAGCCCGGTCCATGTGCGCACACTCTTGCGTTGTATATAGGATGCAGATTTATTCTCCACCTATACGCTGAGCCTCATTCAGGTCACTCACATGGAGCGTCCGTCACATAGATCCCTATGGGGATTCTGCCCCGTAGTGTATAAAGTGATGACTGTTACAGCAACCAATGGTGCTCTGCACTGTATATCACCGCCATATATGTGGCTCCAGGTGACTCTGCCCCTTGTACGAAAAGTAACATAAAAGTGGCCAAAAAAAGCTAAAGGAAGGGGAAGATTTCCCACCAAGGTTAATGGCATACAGAGGAGTTAAAGGGCTTCCTCCTCCTCTCACATCTGTGACAGGAGCAGCCAAGGATCTAATGTGTACAATGCCGGGAGGGGGAAGGATCAGGCAGGGTGGATTTCTACAGCCTGATCTTCTTGTTCTAAGTGAGATAAACCATTGTCATAGGGAATAGTGCAGTGCATACTGTAGGTGTCTGGAGAAAACAGAGGAGTCTGTATGGGGCAGAGGAGTCTACAAGAGGGGACAGAGGAGTCTATAGGAGGGGATAGGGGAGTCTGGGAGCAGCTATCAGAGCACATGACCCTTAATCTTGGTATGGAGGAGTCCTGTCTCTGTGTGCGAGTACCCCGGGGGCTCTGTCCGGGACTCTGTAGGGGTGGGCAGCACCAGACACCATAAAGATCCTAAGACTGAAGAACAAAGACAGACTGGTTGCTATGGTACAGTCTGCCTGACTACCACATATAAGAAGCAGCAGTTGCTATGCAGAGTGCCCTTAGCAACCTGTTACAGTCATCAGCTGGATATAAACCACCCAGGACGTAATCCACCCAGGACGTAAGCTATCCGGGACGTAATCCACCCAGGACGTAATCCACCCAGGACGTAAGCTATCCGGGACGTAATCCACCCAGGACGTAATCCACCCAGGACGTAAGCTATCCGGGACGTAATCCACCCAGGACGTAATCCACCCAGGACGTAAGCTATCCGGGACGTAATCCACCCAGGACGTAGCCTGTCCAGGACGTAATCCACCCAGGACGTAAGCTATCCAGGACATAGCCTATCCGGGACGTAATCCACCCAGGACGTAGCCTATCCGGGACGTAATCCACCCAGGACGTAATTCACCCAGGACGTAGCCTATCCGGGACGTAATCCACCCAGGACGTAGCCTATCCGGGACGTAATCCACCCAGGACGTAGCCTATCCGGGACGTAATCCACCCAGGACGTAATCCACCCAGGACGTAATCCACCCAGGACGTAGCCTATCCAGGACGTAACCTACTCGGGACGTAAATTCAGCCTGTTCTCCAGGAAACTAAGCAATGGATTATGTGCTGATATAAAGTATGTGAACCCTGCGCTTCCTCTTCATAGTCGTAAACGTGTAGCTGTTGTGTCGGAACTGACGATATCTCAGAGGAAGTCTAGATGATTTCCTGTAAATAATCTCATCCACAGTACTGAGCGCTTCTCCACAAAAATGGCTGATACCAGAGAACACAGGAACACAGGATGTAAAGCTCTCCCCTCTATGAGAATCGTACCTCCATATCTATATCCGGGAAGGATTATCTGCGGTAACTCTGAGCTGTTCCTGAGCTGTGGCTCTGTAATGGCTTCTTTTTAAAAAACAGCACCACCCCTGTCCTCAGGCTGTGTGTGGTATTACCATTCAGCTTCATTACCTTCAATGGAACAGAGCTGCAAAACTAAGGACTTGGGTGGCAGATTTCAGCTTTCATCTTCCAAACCTTGGTTGCCGGGGGCGACTGAGCCAGAGTCACTTTACACCATGGTTGATAAATATCCCCTATTACACATACTGTCCATCTACTTTAGGGCCACCCTGTATGTATATATACACATATGTATATACAGTGGTACCTTGGTTTAAGAGTAACTTGGATTAAGAGCGTTTTGGTTTAAGAGCTCGCAGTTTTTAAAAATTATGACTTGGTGTAAGAGCATTGCTTTGGTGTAAGAGCTCCCTATACTGGGTGGGAGGGGGAGTGGGGGAGGGGCATGGTCTGCATAGCGGGGTCTACAGCCCTGTACTCTGACCCAGGAAGTCTCCCTCACCTTCCAAATCATAGCAGATCCACCTCAGGCTGGGGCTTACATCAGGGGACAGGACTGTGGGGGTAATCTCTCCATAGCTGTAACCCCTCTCTCCCCGGACAGAGAGTGCTGCATGTATGTGCCCACATCTGTCCTGCTCATTCCTTCCTGCTCCCTGCAGTCTCTGTCCGCCCTTGTGTTTCTCATCCTCTCCATTCCTGCTATAATGTGCCTGCACTCATACTCAGCTATACACACTGCTGCTATAATCTGCCTGCACTCACACTCAGCTATACACAATGCTGCTATAATTTGGCTGCACTTACACTCAGTGATTCACGCTGCTGTAAATAAAGTTTGTCACTGTCCTCCTACACAGCTCTATGATTCTCACTTCCTGATTGGTCCATGCCAAACAACCCGCCTACACACACACACACACACACACACACACACACACCTTCCCCATTGCTGTCATGTGACCACACAGCCCTCTGACAGCAGCCCTGCTTCTCTATTCTAGCCTGTTGTACCACACTACTGCATTATGGGGATCTGCAGCTCCATTCTGTATCTACAAACTGCTGCTGCTGTGTTATCAGGGTTATACAGTTATTATACATTATATTCCACATGCTGCTATACTGTACAGTAACTTATACATCACATATCCAGCTGCTGTGTTATAAGGGTTATACAGTTACTATACATTATATACCACATGCTGCTATACTGTACAGTAACTTATATGTCACATATCCAGCTGCTGCTGTGTTATCAGGGTTATACAGTTACTATACATTATACACCACATGCTGCTATACTGTACAGTAACTTATATATCACATATCCAGCTGCTGTGTTATCAGGGTTATACAGTTACTATACATTATATACCACATGCTGATTGCTATACTGTACAGTAACATATATCACATATCCAGCTGCTCTGTTATCAGGGTTATACAGTTACTATACATTATATACCACATGCTGCTATACTGTACAGTAACATATATCACATATCCAGCTGCTGCTGTGTTATCAGGGTTATACAGTTACTATACATTATATACCACATGCTGCTATACTGTACAGTAACTTATATATCACATATCCAGCTGCTTCTCATTGTATGTTTCATCTGTTTTACATGTTATTTAGAATAAAAAATCATTACTTTTGGATGTGGAACCAATTGTCTGCAGATCAGCGATTTCTTATGGGAAACTTTACTTTGGTTTAACAGTTAATTGGATTACATGCACGGTCCAGGAATGAATTATACTCCTAAATATAAATATATATATATATATATATATATGTATATATATATATATATATATGTATGAGATAGTAACATATGTGGGTGGTGTGGAATCTAAGACACAGGAGATAGATAGATAGATAGATAGATAGATAGAGTTGTATACACTTTCTCCATTCCTCACATCGCATCAGACATTCTTGGAGATTTCGGTGTAGTTTCAGCTATCCTCCCAATGGTTTCTGTATGTCTGGGTTGTATTTTGGATATTAGACTTGTGATGATTGTGGGTTACATCGGGCGTCAGGTCTGACAGGGTGTGGCGCCCTGTCCTTGTGTCTGCACCATGATGTGTGTGTGGGCAAGAATGCAGAAAGATGGAAGAAGGGATGTTAGGAGACGGAAGACATTGTGTGGGGGAGGGTAGCGGGAGACAAAACTTCAGGGAGAAGAGAGACAGAAGTGCTGAGAGGCAGACAGTACCCGGGCCGCTGTCTTCTGTATTCCTGCAGACAGCACCTGCATACTGAGAGTGGAGTGCATCCATCAGTCTGATGGCAGCGGGAGATGGCGGAGAAACACACGCATCGCCCTATAGCCCCCTCCACACGCGTCGCCCTATAGCCCCCTCCACATGACCCCTACGTGACAGGTCAGAGACACGACCCCTACGTGACAGGTCAGAGACACGACCCCTACGTGACAGGTCAGAGACACGACCTCACAGGTTGACCACAAGTAAGCAGCAAACAAGGTACAACTTTCGCCACTTCCTGCAGCCCTCGGCCACTTTGAGGGGTGTCTAAGGGTTACGTGCACACAATGATACCCTCAGATTTGGGCATAACATTATGGACATGGGACTGAATGTGAAGGAAACAGATCTGCCCTGTACTGACCATGTGATCAGCAGCCAGGGCTCCCAATGATGAGAAGTGGAGACTGCAGACTCTTGTGTTTTTTTCACGTAAAGAAGCACTCTGTGTGCACAATGTCATTTTCAAGGGGTGTACCCTTCCTCCCCCTGGTCCCGTCCACAGGCCTTCTTCTGTTTGGGGTCGACACGTGCACTTCCTAAATTGTAATAAACTGGGGATGATATGTTACAATGTATCATTTCAGGTGAGAAGCCCTGACATGGGGCAGCCATAGAGCCTCCCCCACTGTGCTGGAGTGGATACAACTGTGTACACAGCAGAAGACCGTCCCTAACATCGGCACTCAGTTATCCTGCTGTATGGGTGAGGGGACACTCCATACAAATCTGTTATATACTCTATACGGCTGCTCACTGCTCTCCTATAGACTTATCCTATTGTCCCGGGGAGGGAACCCAGAATAATAATGCTGCCCGGACGGCATTCCAGCTGCACCGTGTGACATCAATGTGATCTTTATGTCTCATCCAGATTACTATGAGATGTGCAGAGGTGTCTGCCTCACGTGGAGACTCTGCAATGTCACTCAACAGGAATGTATGGAAACGAGAAAACACAGCCAGATATTCTTATGTAAATGGATAATAACACAGGAACAACTGGAGCGCTCACGTATCGAGTACACCAGATTGATGTGCGGTTCAGACAAGTCATTGGGGAGCGCAGTAACCACTGCGTGGCTGCCAGACAGTATAAGGCCAGGCGCACACCAGGCAGCTCTTATAGGATTTATAGGAGACGTCCCTTTAGGATCGGTGTCTATGGCTGCTGTAGGCATTGTTCACATGTTGCCGGATCTCTTGAGACTTTCAGGACATATGTCATAGTTCACACACTGTGCATGTGGACAGGATTTCTCCAACCCCATCTACATGAAATGGGTAATGTCCAGATATGTGCTGCTTATTTCTGCGGATTCTGCGGCAGAACGGAGAATAGAGAGTCTTATGTAATGACAATGGGGAAGATTTTCATGCAAATTCGCAGCTGTTCAATCTACATGTCTGCGGCAGAAAACGGACAGTCAGCCTTAGACACATGCCTTAAAGGGGAACCATGAAAATACTTCCTAAGCTATTGGCATCATGTTATAGAGCAGGAGGAGCTGAGCGGAGTGATATATATCTGTATGAGAAAAGGATTCAGTATAACTTGTAATTTATTGGTTGATTCTCAGATCATTCCATGCTGAGGAGTCCAGTCCATTGAGTGACTCCGCCCACTGGACTCCTAACACAGAATGAGCAGGGATTTTAATCAACAAGTACACCTTATACTGAATCTTTTCCCACTAACAAATAGTTCTTCCTGCTCTATAACATGATGGCGATAGATTAGATAGCACTGTCCTGGGGACTGGTGCCAATTGAATACAGCAGTTTGGGAATTGTGGTTTTGCAACAGCTGGGGGGGTCGCAGGTTAGATGCCACAGGTGTAGGGCGTATGTGTATTAGCGGAAATGGGAGAAACCGCTCATCAGCTATGAGTACTGCCTGTAGGGCAGGAGATCTCTCACATAAAGACTCCCTGCAGACACCAGGCACAACCAATAAATGCCCCACTCACTTCAATGGAATGCGGTTTAGTCTGTCTCCTCTGGATACATGCATCAGCACTGGGCTTCGGAGTGAACAACAGCTGATCCCCAGTCATCAGACGGACTGCAGAAGAAGGAGGAGGAATGATGGGTTATTATTACGTATGGTAATCTCATTGTCACTATTATTTCTGTATAGTTGATGTCACACAATATCAGTCAGCAGCTGAGGGCTGGTGGCGGCCTCCATGTGTGGCCTATGGCCGGCTGAGCACACATTCTGTCACTTGTTTGCTGAGTGGTCGGGAGTGCTGACTCACTACTTTCTGCAGTGCTCACACTCTCCACAGAAGAGCAGGCAGCCTGGAGGCGAGGGGCACAGCAGCCATCATACGCCAAAATCCAATGCTGGTTATTACAGAAAGTAGTAACTAGAACAGCTAAAGACGGTTTATACCCTCTAAGTACATAGCTGCAGGTGGTCAGCAGGTTCCATCCACTACCGAAATATCCCACCTAGGAAACCCATGCACATTATGCAGATTAAGGACACAACTACACACCTTCTTTTCAGCCGTCTGACACCTGTTCTTTGGGACGGCCGTCATTTTGTGGCCAAACAACGGCCATTATTGGTGGAATGTTCAGCTATAAAAATATGGCTGCTAAAAATGTCTAAAAAAACTCAAAAAAACTTCCATTTCACTTTGGTTGTGTGCAAAATGGAAGCAGGGAACGAGGACCAAACGAGCGCTAATAGCGCTCGTTTGCTCCTGTCAGTCGGCCCGTGGAATAGGGCCTTAACTGAGCTGCCAGGTCCTCCATGTGCGACACGCTATTAGCGCTCGTTTGGTCCTCGTTCCCTGCTCGCTGCTGCCGCAATTCCATGCAGCAGCAGTGAGAGGGTGAGTCTGGGGGGGCGCGGGGGGGGTCGGGCTGCCCGGGGGATCGCTGATCGTCCAGGCAGCCCATAGGTTACAGCAGCGTCTGCTGCCTCCTGTTCCACGGAGCGACGGCAGCATGAACGATGTCGGCTGATTGCTGCTGTCAATTCCATGGGACCATTATCGGTTGTAACGGCTGATAATCGTTCCGTGGAATAGGGCCTTTACACGACCACTCCGCCCGTTTCTTCCAGACCTGGTACTGCTGGGAGCAGTTTAGTGGTTCTCCACAATCCCTCCAGGGTCCCCTCCCCCGCCTTCTTCTCCCTCTTTCACTACCCTCTTTTCTTCCTCATTTGCTGGTTATACTGCCGGTCTGGCCCTTTCGGACCTGGGCTCATTGGTTTTTGAGGACGTTTTTGCCCCTGTTTCACACTCATCATCCATCACCTTGATGATTGTCACTTCTGTTTGCGCTGTACCTGGTGCTGTAAATGTTTTGTTAAAATGCAATAAAATTGAGAATTAAAAAAAAAAAAAAAAAGCCGTCATGTGACTGTGGCCTTCAGCAGTATTCCCACCCTAACTCATGTATCCTATAGCTACATACAAAAGCCAGACAACTGCTTTTAGAGCAGAGTGGTGGTTGGTAACCTAGACAACGAGCTGTAAGCAATGGGAGGGAAAGAGCAGCGTATCAGGAGGAGGAGACAAGTTTGCAAAGATCCTGTTTCTCTAAGCCTGGATAACCCCTTTAAAGGACACCTGTCACCCCCCGTGCCGGGGTGACAGGCTCCCTACCCCGTTAGATCCCCCTATACTTACGTGATCCCGCTGGGTCCCGCAGATATCAGCTCCCGAAGCCTGGCGCGCGCGCTGACAGGAAAGTCAGACGCCCATAGAGAATGAATGGGGAGTCTGATGCTCCGTCATTCTCTATGAGCATCGGACTCATCTCTCAGCGCGCGCGCCGGGCTTCGGGAGCTGATATCTCCGGGACCCGGCCGGCTCAGGAAGCGGGACCCGGCGGGATCACGTAAGTATAGGGGGATCTAACAGGGGGTCGGGAGCCTGTCACCCCGGCAGGGGGGTGACAGGTGCTCTTTAAATATGTTCTTTTCCTGCACAGTAAAGTGTAACATTTGCCCATAAAACTTTGCTAAAGGGGTACTCCAATGAGATTTTTAAATAGAAGTAAATTACAAATCTGTATATTTTTCTGACACCAGTTAATTTATTAGAGAAGAGTTTTTGCCAGAGTTCCCCTTTAATCCTAACATGACTCCTTTAAGGCAGTGTATTATTAGGTAATAAGGAGGAACAAGTCTTGCATACAGTATTGTTAACCCTGTGGATGCCAGTGAGTGTGGCACCTTGTGAATGAAGGGCTTCCTGTGCTGGGACAGGATATTACACTCATTATGAAAGATCTGGTAAGACAGGATGATAGAGTTTCTCCCCTTCTCTGAGCTGTGTGGGATTCCCTGAATGAGGAGGAGGAGGAGGGTGGATGTAAGAGTTGTGAGGTGGGGGGCAGGAGACACCTCTCTGCAGCCTCCCTGCTATCTCTTCCTGCTAATCATCATTTACATATAAAAGAGAGAGTACAGGAGGCTGAGGGGTGTTCTCTGGCCCGGCACCCTCCCCTTTGTCCTCTCATCTCTGGACTGTCCGTGTTTTGGGATAAACACTTGGTGAGAGATGGCGGCAAAACTTCTGCAAAGAGGAGAATGAAGAACGGAGCGACTATAAAAGAAAGAAGAGTAGTGACTGATATATAGATGGGGGAAGGGAGGGCAGGACATAGTACAACTCTGATACTTTCTTTTCACTAACATTTCCCCATTAGTATCCTGGTGGTGCGAGCACCGAGTGTGTACAGGAACAAGACGTGATAATAATAATACAGCCCGAACCGGAATAACGCACAATAAATAAGTAAGAGAGCGACTCTGCCAGGCCCCTCTACTCAGAGTATTATATACATGTGAAATACAAAGACAAGGGGGATAAACCCCCCTCATTTCTGTAGGAAGCTGCCATGTCTGCCCTGGTAGTCTAGAGTATAGGGTGGGGGGTGATAAATCCCTCTTATTTCAGTAGGAAGCTGCTACATCTGCCCTGGTAGTCTGGAGTATAGGGAGGGTGATGCATCCCACTCATTTACCGCCTCCTCTGGTATTCAGTATTTTTGGCCATACACTTTTGTTGCTACCACTGTCCGTCCTGGAGATTTGTCCTCCGGCTATTTATTATCAACCAAATGGTAAATATACATCCGAGCAGGTGCGGAAGACATGACGGGGGTGAGGAGGGTTCATTACACAACATTTCTCTTATACAGTTGAATGTCAGACATTATCTGTTCTCTATATATATCAGGTATTGGGGATGAAAATACGAGAGCAAATTGACTATATACAGATGAGTTATACAGAGCAGATGGACGCACGATCAATGCTGGATGACAACCAATATGGCCGCCATGTGGGCTCTCACTCCCAGACAATAAACACCAGCAGTGTCTAATGCACCCTATAAACTTCTTATATAATATAAACTTCATATAAATTCTTCCTACCAAATCAACAAAACTATGGACGTTCCCTCTGACAGGGCCGAGATATAGCCAACCTATCAGACAAGGAGGAGTGATATATACTGGGGATTGTATACCGCTGACTACAAGGAGGAGAAGGCAGCAATGAGCCACGGGTTTCTGCAGAAGCCGCACAGGGAAAGTCCTTGGGGAGGAGGAAGAGCACAGACGGATTTACAGATGTCATGGAAACCCAGTGATTATAGATGGCGTCTTATAAGAATCAGCGAGAGCCCCGAACCCGTCACACTGCCAGGCCGCAAGGTTATACAGGGGTCTGACGGCCGCCCTGTCAGCATCTCCAGCACATCTATCCTCGTACAGCCGTCACATAGTCACACCTATCCGGGAAGCCTCCGACAGCGCTACACCATGAGGTCACCTCCATAGTGATGATGTCACCCGAGCACAGCAGTGAAGAATGGGGGCAAGCAAATGCTGAAGAATACAGAAAAGTGTGTTGTTTTTTTAAAGGGGTACTTTTTTTTAAAAATCCAGTCTTCCAGTACTTATCATCCGCTGTATGTCCTGCAGGAAGCGATGTATTCTGCACTGCTCTCTGCTGCCACCTCTGTCCATATCAGGAACTGTCCAGAGCAGGAGAGGTTTTCTATGTGGATTTACTGCTGCTCTGGACAGTTCCTGACATGGACAGATGTGGCAGCAGAGAGCACTGTGTCAGACTGGAGAGAATACACCACTTCCTGCAGAACATACAGCAGCTGATAAGTACTGGAAGACTGGAGAGAATACACCACTTCCTGCAGGACATACAGCAGCTGATAAGTACAGGAAATTGCCAGAGTACCCCTTTAAAAAAAATTACATTTTCCGTATTCTTCCCCATTCCCTTACCCCAATTCGTCACTGCCCCCATTCTGATTTAGTTAAAAATGAATCCTACGTGACACTGAAATCCCCCTTAGGACATATTCAAATTCTTTCCAGAAATTTCTGCAGCACTTTCATCTGAATAAGGCTTGAAGAAGTTCATGTGCATGAATGCAGAGTGTGAACAGACCCTTAAAGGGGGATTTTGCTTTCAAATAACTTCTCCCCTAGGAGGCCAAGTGCTGCTCTGAATGGGGCGGTGAGTCAGGCATGCACGGCCGCTTCATACATTGTCTGCCATGGCAGCTCTATAACAACTGAATGGACGGGGGAGCGCGTATGACTCCCTGCTCCATGACTAACAAACACTCGGGTCCCCTCTATGGAGCTTACTGGGGGTCCCAGCAGTGGTCAGACCCAGTCTCTTTGGAAAGGGGATAAGTTTATTTTCCTCAGAATGCGGCTTAAATAAGGTTATACTAAGATAATCTGTCCGTCTGATCGGCGATGGCGGGGTGGGGGATGGGGGGGTGGGTAGTTGACAACAGGGACCCCCACCAATCACAAGCATGAGGGCGCTTCTACTCCATTCCCTCTGGGGTCCTGGCAGCTGGACTCCCCACCGCTCAGATACTGGATACAATGGACAGGAGATAACTTATCTGGGATATATAATCTATTAACATGTTTCTTGGTCTGAAATAGATAAAAACTGCAGAATACACTAAAAGTCCCAGAAAAGCAGCAGCTGAGTGTGACCGACCGATCCCTGCCAGTCACAGGTAACAGGATGCTGGGACTCTTCACAAGAGAAAAAAAAACACAAAGAAAACACCCTGTGCAAACGTGACCTTCATGCTGCCGCTGCTTGACCCTTGAAGTGGCTTCAGTATAGGAATGAGATACAAAGAGGAGACACAAGCCCCCAGCTCCGGTGTAAGGACACAGTCACACCTCAGCACTCTCAAGGATCAAATTTGGGATCTGCAAAAAATCATCCATAGTGCATCCGCAAATTAAAGGTGTAATTCTTAAAAAAAATAAAAATAAAAAATGGGACTGCAAAAATGAGCTTGGGGATGTCACAAAAGTGCGGATCTGCGATTGCGGATTACAATGTGCACTTTCCCACGACTTCTATTACAGTGTCTGTACAGCAATTGCTATTTTTTTGCGTTGTGGATTGCAGATCCTCAAATTTACAGGATGAATGACTGAATAACAGCCCCACAGAAATGAATGGGCTGCAAAGGATTGAGTATTTACTGAGGTGTGAATGAGGCGCACGGAGGCGATACACCAGGCGTCATATTATTAGTGAGGCGACTGTCAGGGCAGACAACAATGAAGAAGGAAAACTAATCCCGTTTGTTAGAAGACTAATCTCATCTATAAAGATGTCATCTGGACAGAATTACATTAAGAGCAGAGTATTTCTAATCCCTGGCAGCCATGGAGTAAAGCTGGCACCGCTGCCCGCTCATCCCCCCATATCCCTCCATATTCTGCAAAGTAAGGGCCCTATTCCACCAGACGATTATCGTTCAGATTATCGTTAAATCGTTCGAATCTAAATGATAATCTTTCGGTTGAAATGCAGTTAACGATTAACGACCGAACAAGAAATCGTTGATCGCTTTATAAGACCTGGACCTATTTTTATCGTTGCTCGTTCGCAAAACGTTCGCATTGAATAAGACATCGTTCGGTCGTTTGCAATAGATACGAACGTAATAGCGAATAAATAGCGAAGAAAAAACTATCGCAATTACGATCATAAGTAACGATTATCGTTCCATGGAAATGAGTGAACGTTTTCAGGTCTTTCGCAATAGCGTTTGAGATCGTTAATCATTAACGATTATGCAAACGATAATCGTCTGGTGGAATAGGGCCCTAAGGGACGTATTACACAGAGGAGGAAGCCGGTGCCGTCCTGTCAGGTCGCTTCCTCCTTATTCCCCACTCACTGCCTGTGCTATTACACCCAGACACACAGACAGCGAAGAGAGCGGCCGCTTCTATTACACAGGACAACAGCCAGCAGACCGCCGCTACCCTGTTCGTTGTGACTCATGAAAGACAACGATCAGCCGACATCCCGCTTATCAGCTGATCGCTGCTCTTTAACATGAGCTATTACATAAAATAACTGTCGGCCAGAATGGCCGGTAACCAGCCAAGTGCGGCTGATAATCGTGTGGGCCCTAAGGGTCCTATTACACTGAGCGATTTTTAACGATTAACGACTAACCATAAACGATCGCAAACGAGATTGTTTATCGTTAACCTGAAATCGTTCACCATATTACATAGAACGATAATCGTTACTGTGATCGTTACTATGATCGTTTATTCCTTCTGATCCCAGAAAAACAATGGGCAATGTGCTATAACACTGAACGATTAGTGAAAAAACGCGGAACTTGAACGAACATGAAATTACAGCCAACGATAAGCGAACGATTAACGATAATTTTAGGTTCAGATCTAAATAAACGGTCAACGGCATACGGACGATTTTTCGATCGTTGCCTGCAATAACACTGAACAATTATCGTTTAAATTTGAACGATTTAACAATTCTTTGCACGATAATCGTCCCGTGTAATAGGTTCCTAAGGCTCCTGACAACCTATCAGCCATTCTTTGTTTGTATAGTGGAAACATTAAAGGGGATCTCCCACCGTATAAAGTGATGGCATAGCGCTGGGAATTGTCATCACATTTTTCCTCTTTCAATTCTCTTATTTTACAATTTAATAGTATACAGGATGATAAATCCAGGAGAGACGTGGCCAAAGCACGGGCAAGAAGGCACAGTATCAAATCAAGAAGAAGAAGATCGTACACTTGTGCAACTTGCCATCTCTTTCTAAACAATGGGGGTCCTTTCTAGATAGAAGTCTGCCCCCACCGCATTTCATTTCCATGCATCCACTGTGCGGGGGGCTGCGTCCTATACACACGGATGCTGTTCTGCAGTTTCCTGCACCTTGGGTGGCCGTGAGCAGCACCGTTTACTCGGTTCTGTTATTCTGGGGATCATAAGTGTCCCGGAGATTATCCGCCACCCTATTACAACCAAAGATTATAGTGCAAAAAAATTGTTTATCGCTTGAATTTAAGCAACGTCCTCCAGCCAAAAAAATACAAACAAGTAAAAGTAAGAGAAGCGGGTGAGGTCAAAATGTAAACGTAGAGTAAGAAAAAGTTAAAAAGGGACGAGAAGTAACAACACAGGCCTTAAAGGGAATGTAAATGGGCAATTGTAAATGCGGCAGATTTGTTACCAGGTGTGCAGCAACGCTCATGAGGTGTGAATACAGAAACCTACTCGGCACATTACACCAGCGGTAATACATGGCGACCCGGCCTGTGTTATCACCAGGTGTGCGGCGACACATGCGGTACGAATACAGAAACCTACTCCACACATTACACCAGCGGTAATACACAGCGACCCGGCCTGTGTTATCACTAGGTGTGCGGCGACACATGCGGTACGAATACAGAAACCTACTCCACACATTACACCAGCGGTAATACACAGCGACCCGGCCTGTGTTATCACCAGGTGTGCGGCGACACATGCGGTACGAATACAGAAACCTACTCCGCACATTACACCAGCGGTAATACATGGCGACCCGGCCTGTGTTATCACCAGGTGTGCGGCGACACATGCGGTACGAATACAGAAACCTACTCCGCACATTACACCAGCGGTAATACACAGCGACCCGGCCTGTGTTATCACTAGGTGTGCGGCGACACATGCGGTACGAATACAGAAACCTACTCCGCACATTACACCAGCGGTAATACACAGCGACCCGGCCTGTGTTATCACCAGGTGTGCGGCGACACATGCGGTACGAATACAGAAACCTACTCCACACATTACACCAGCGGTAATACATGGCGACCCGGGCCTGTGTTATCACTAGGTGTGCGGCGACACATGCGGTACGAATACAGAAACCTACTCCGCACATTACACCAGCGGTAATACATGGCGACCCGGCCTGTGTTATCACTAGGTGTGCGGCGACACATGCGGTACGAATACAGAAACCTACTCCGCACATTACATGGCAACCCGGCCTTTATTATCACACCGCTTTACTTATCGCAGAAATATAAACTATTAAAACATGAAAACCACAAAAAAACTTGTCTTTGGAAAAAGGCAAAGAATGTAAAATAAAGACCTAAAAATGTGTGCGGCCAGAGAGCGGCAGATAACAGAGAAGAGTAGTTATTATACTAACCATTGGGCACACGTAGATATTCTCCATTTATATGGCGTCAACCTATTTCACGGTGCTGTAAAGAGAATGAACGCAGCCGTTATAAACAACGCAAAGGTGTAAGGGTATGTGCACACTAAGGAATCCTGGTGGATCACCCACTGCGGATTCTGCAGCTCACGGCCGTGCGCTGGTCCCATGGGCTTCACTCTATGGTTTGCCACATTCCGCAGGTTCATTCTTCAGGCAGACGGCACAATCTGGCAAACCATAGAATGAAGCCTATGGGACCAGCGGAGATGCGCACGGCCGTGAGCTGCAGAATCCGCAGCGGGTGATCCACCGGGATTCCGTAGTGTCCACATACCCTAAAACCTACCGCCCCTCCAGCAGAACTACAACCCCTATTTTTCCTGACAGAAGGCATGATTGGCGCCGAGGTCCCGAAATTCAGCCAGTGAGATTATATAGATATATGGTATACGTGTGTATATATGTGTGTATATATATATATATATATATATATATGTATATACACACACAGATATTATTGTATGTAGTGAGGCTTAGAGGGTATTTACTGGTAGTATATAATATATAATAGAGTATATAATACTAACTGAGGGTATGTGCTGGTAGTATATAATATATATAATAATAACTGAGGGTATGTGCTGGTAGTATATAATATATATAATAATAACTGAGGGTATGTGCTGGTAGTATATAATATATAATAACTGAGGGTATGTGCTGGTAGTATATATAATATATAATAATAACTGAGGGTATGTGCTGGTAGTATATAATATATAATAATAACTGAGGGTATGTGCTGGTAGTATATATAATAAAATAACTGAGGGTATGTGCTGGTAGTATATAATATATAATAACTGAGGGTATGTGCTGGTAGTATATATAATATATAATAATAACTGAGGGTATGTGCTGGTAGTATATATAATATATAATAATAACTGAGGGTATGTGCTGGTAGTATATAATATATAATAATAACTGAGGGTATGTGCTGGTAGTATATATAATAAAATAACTGAGGGTATGTGCTGGTAGTATATAATATATATAATAATAACTGAGGGTATGTGCTGGTAGTATATAATATATATAATAATAACTGAGGGTATGTGCTGGTAGTATATAATATATATAATAATAACTGAGGGTATGTGCTGGTAGTATATAATATATAATATAATAACTGAGGGTATGTGCTGGTAGTATATAATATATAATATAATAACTGAGGGTATGTGCTGGTAGTATATAATATATAATATAATAACTGAGGGTATGTGCTGGTAGTATATAATATATAATATAATAACTGAGGGTATGTGCTGGTAGTATATAATATATAATATAATAACTGAGGGTATGTGCTGGTAGTATATAATATATAATAATAACTGAGGGTATGTGCTGGTAGTATATAATATATAATAACTGAGGGTATGTGCTGGTAGTATATAATATATAATAACTGAGGGTATGTGCTGGTAGTATATAATATATATAATAATAACTGAGGGTATGTGCTGGTAGTATATAATATATAATAACAGGGTATGTGCTGGTAGTATATAATATAATAACTGAGGGTATGTGCTGGTAGTATATATAATAATAACTGAGGGTATGTGCTGGTAGTATATATAATAATAACTGAGGGTATGTGCTGGTAGTATATAATATATAATATAATAACTGAGGGTATGTGCTGGTAGTATATAATATATAATAACTGAGGGTATGTGCTGGTAGTATATAATATATAATAATAACTGAGGGTATGTGCTGGTAGTATATAATATATAATAATAACTGAGGGTATGTGCTGGTAGTATATAATATATAATAATAACTGAGGGTATGTGCTGGTAGTATATAATATATAATAACTGAGGGTATGTGCTGGTAGTATATAATATATAATAACTGAGGGTATGTGCTGGTAGTATATAATATATAATAACTGAGGGTATGTGCTGGTAGTATATAATATATAATAACTGAGGGTATGTGCTGGTAGTATATAATATATAATAACTGAGGGTATGTGCTGGTAGTATATAATATATAATAACTGAGGGTATGTGCTGGTAGTATATAATATATAATAATAACTGAGGGTATGTGCTGGTGGTATATAATATATAATAGAGTATATAATAATAACTGAGGGTATGTGCTGGTAGTATATAATATATAATAACTGAGGGTATGTGCTGGTAGTATATAATATATAATATAATAACTGAGGGTATGTGCTGGTAGTATATAATATAATAACTGAGGGTATGTGCTGGTAGTATATAATATAATAACTGAGGGTATGTGCTGGTAGTATATAATATATAATAACTGAGGGTATGTGCTGGTGGTATATAATATATAATAACTGAGGGTATGTGCTGGTAGTATATAGTATATAATAACTGAGGGTATGTGCTGGTAGTATATAATATATAATATAATAACTGCGGGTATGTGCTGGTAGTATATAATATATAATATAATAACTGAGGGTATGTGCTGGTAGTATATAATATATAATAACTGAGGGTATGTGCTGGTAGTATATAATATATAATAACTGAGGGTATGTGCTGGTAGTATATAATATATAATAACTGAGGGTATGTGCTGGTAGTATATAATATATAATATAATAACTGAGGGTATGTGCTGGTAGTATATAATATATAATAATAACTGAGGGTATGTGCTGGTAGTATATAATATATAATAACTGAGGGTATGTGCTGGTAGTATATAATATATAATAACTGAGGGTATGTGCTGGTAGTATATAATATATAATATAATAACTGAGGGTATGTGCTGGTAGTATATAATATATAATAATAACTGAGGGTATGTGCTGGTAGTATATAATATATAATAACTGAGGGTATGTGCTGGTAGTATATAATATATAATAACTGAGGGTATGTGCTGGTAGTATATAATATAATAACTGAGGGTATGTGCTGGTAGTATAGAATATATATTATAATAACTGAGGGTATGTGCTGGTAGTATATAATATATAATAACTGAGGGTATGTGCTGGTAGTATATAATATATAATAACTGAGGGTATGTGCTGGTAGTATATAATATATAATAACTGAGGGTATGTGCTGGTAGTATATAATATATAATAACTGAGAGTATGTGCTGGTAGTATATAATATATAATAACTGAGGGTATGTGCTGGTAGTATATAATATATAATAACTGAGAGTATGTGCTGGTAGTATATAATATATAATAACTGAGGGTATGTGCTGGTAGTATATAATATATAATAACTGAGGGTATGTGCTGGTAGTATATAATATATAATAATAACTGAGGGTATGTGCTGGTAGTATATAATATATAATAATAACTGAGGGTATGTGCTGGTAGTATATAATATATAATAACTGAGGGTATGTGCTGGTAGTATATAATATATAATAATAACTGAGGGTATGTGCTGGTAGTATATAATATATAATAATAACTGAGGGTATGTGCTGGTGGTATATAATATATAATAGAGTATATAATAATAACTGAGGGTATGTGCTGGTAGTATATAATATATAATAACTGAGGGTATGTGCTGGTAGTATATAATATAATAACTGAGGGTATGTGCTGGTGGTATATAATATATAATAACTGAGGGTATGTGCTGGTAGTATATAGTATATAATAACTGAGGGTATGTGCTGGTGGTATATAATATATAATAATAACTGAGGGTATGTGCTGGTAGTATATAATATATAATAATAACTGAGGGTATGTGCTGGTAGTATATAATATATAATAATAACTGAGGGTATGTGCTGGTAGTATATAAT
Source organism: Dendropsophus ebraccatus (assembly GCA_027789725.1). Taxonomy (NCBI): domain Eukaryota; kingdom Metazoa; phylum Chordata; class Amphibia; order Anura; family Hylidae; genus Dendropsophus; species Dendropsophus ebraccatus. Next base: position 1,461,698 of record JAQFWZ010000011.1, read on the forward strand.
ATATAATAACTGAGGGTATGTGCTGGTGGTATATAATATATAATAATAACTGAGGGTATGTGCTGGTAGTATATAATATATAATAATAACTGAGGGTATGTGCTGGTAGTATATAATATATAATAATAACTGAGGGTATGTGCTGGTAGTATATAATATATAATAACTGAGGGTATGTGCTGGTAGTATATAATATATAATAATAACTGAGGGTATGTGCTGGTGGTATATAATATATAATAGAGTATATAATAATAACTGAGGGTATGTGCTGGTAGTATATAATATATAATAACTGAGGGTATGTGCTGGTAGTATATAATATAATAACTGAGGGTATGTGCTGGTGGTATATAATATATAATAACTGAGGGTATGTGCTGGTAGTATATAGTATATAATAACTGAGGGTATGTGCTGGTGGTATATAATATATAATAATAACTGAGGGTATGTGCTGGTAGTATATAATATATAATAATAACTGAGGGTATGTGCTGGTAGTATATAATATATAATAACTGAGGGTATGTGCTGGTAGTATATAGTATATAATAACTGAGGGTATGTGCTGGTAGTATATAGTATATAATAACTGAGGGTATGTGCTGGTAGTATATAATATATAATAACTGAGGGTATGTGCTGGTGGTATATAATATATAATAATAACTGAGGGTATGTGCTGGTAGTATATAATATATAATAACTGAGGGTATGTGCTGGTAGTATATAATATATAATAATAACTGAGGGTATGTGCTGGTAGTATATAATATATAATAACTGAGGGTATGTGCTGGTAGTATATAATATATAATAATAACTGAGGGTATGTGCTGGTAGTATATAATATATAATAATAACTGAGGGTATGTGCTGGTAGTATATAATATATATAATAATAACTGAGGGTATGTGCTGGTAGTATATAATATATAATAATAACTGAGGGTATGTGCTGGTAGTATATAATATATAATAACTGAGGGTATGTGCTGGTAGTATATAATATATATAATAATAACTGAGGGTATGTGCTGGTAGTATATAGTATATAATAACTGAGGGTATGTGCTGGTAGTATATAGTATATAATAACTGAGGGTATGTGCTGGTAGTATATAATATATAATAACTGAGGGTATGTGCTGGTGGTATATAATATATAATAATAACTGAGGGTATGTGCTGGTAGTATATAATATATAATAACTGAGGGTATGTGCTGGTAGTATATAATATATAATAATAACTGAGGGTATGTGCTGGTAGTATATAATATATAATAATAACTGAGGGTATGTGCTGGTAGTATATAATATATAATAATAACTGAGGGTATGTGCTGGTAGTATATAATATACCCCATATAATAACTGAGGGTATGTGCTGGTAGTATATAATATATAATAATAACTGAGGGTATGTGCTGGTAGTATATAATATATAATAATAACTGAGGGTATGTGCTGGTAGTATATAATATATAATAACTGAGGGTATGTGCTGGTAGTATATAATATATATAATAATAACTGAGGGTATGTGCTGGTAGTATATAATATATATAATAATAACTGAGGGTATGTGCTGGTAGTATATAATATATAATAATAACTGAGGGTATGTGCTGGTAGTATATAATATATAATAACTGAGGGTATGTGCTGGTAGTATATAATATATATAATAATAACTGAGGGTATGTGCTGGTAGTATATAATATATATAATAATAACTGAGGGTATGTGCTGGTAGTATATAATATATAATATAATAACTGAGAGTATGTGCTGGTAGTATATAATATATAATAACTGAGGGTATGTGCTGGTAGTATATAATATATAATAACTGAGGGTATGTGCTGGTAGTATATAATATATAATATAATAACTGAGGGTATGTGCTGGTAGTATATAGTATATAATAATAACTGAGGGTATGTGCTGGTAGTATATAATATATAATAACTGAGGGTATGTGCTGGTAGTATATAATATATAATAACTGAGGGTATGTGCTGGTAGTATATAATATATAATAACTGAGGGTATGTGCTGGTAGTATAGAATATATATTATAATAACTGAGGGTATGTGCTGGTAGTATATAATATATAATAACTGAGGGTATGTGCTGGTAGTATATAATATATAATAACTGAGGGTATGTGCTGGTAGTATATAATATATAATAACTGAGGGTATGTGCTGGTAGTATATAATATATAATAACTGAGGGTATGTGCTGGTAGTATATAATATATAATAACTGAGGGTATGTGCTGGTAGTATATAATATATAATAATAACTGAGGGTATGTGCTGGTAGTATATAATATATAATAACTGAGGGTATGTGCTGGTAGTATATAATATATAATAATAACTGAGGGTATGTGCTGGTAGTATATAATATACCCCATATAATATACCCCATATAATATACCCCATATACCCCATATAATATACCCCATATAAGAGCCTTGTGAAGCAGGTGCCATTACTGAGGTAATCCAGCCCGCCAATCCTCACAGAACGCAGCGTTACACATAGACCATGGCTTCTCCTGTCACAATGTTGTACTCTCCTATCTCCTGGTTGTTATAATAGACTAGAAGGCTTATAATGTACAGTCAGTCAGCCATTACCGCCATCATCATCATCAGCTGCTGCACTTGGCTCGGGGTCATGTGACCTCCGCGTTTCCCGCCCTCACGGTAATAATAAAAAAAAAAAAAATCAACACAATAGATCAACGGTCGGAATCGTAACTGTCCGCGGCGGGGGCGCGCTCGGCGGGTCACGTGACCCGGTGATAAGGTGCTGGCGCGCTACCCGCCGCAGAAGGCGAGACCAGCGGACGGGTGGCGCGCATGCGCGGTAAAGAAAAGTAACGACAAAGTACACGAGGAGACGGAGTTTATTGCGTTTTAAAGGAAAAGTCGCTGAAATTGACGTCAAAACATTAATGTGAGGAAAGAGGGAGGACATGGCGGGGTGCTGTGAGGAAGCTGTCACCATTCTGCGCTGTGTGGTGACAGAAGCCTCTAATGGCGGCATTGTATATGTAGGATAATGTGGCTGGTGCTTGTAGTCCTCCAACCAGGCCTAATAATATAGTTATACAACGTCATATAGAGACGCCTCCAGCGCTCGGGACGTCGTCCTTCATCTTGTAGTAAATGGGACCTGTGTAATATGGACCTGAGGCCGTAATACCAAGAAACGACCGCCATATTACTGATCTAGACGGCCGCCATATTACTGATCTACACGGCCGCCATATTACTGATCTACACGGCCGCCATATTACTGATCTACACGGCCGCCATATTACTGATCTACACGGCCGCCATATAACTGATCTACACGGCCGCCATATAACTGATCTACACGGCCGCCATATTACTGATCTACACGGCCGCCATATTACTGATCTACACGGCCGCCATATTACTAATCAACACGGCCGCCATATTACTGATCTACACGGCCGCCATATTACTGATCTACACGGCCGCCATATTACTGATCTACACGGCCGCCATATTACTGATCTACACGGCCGCCATATTACTGATCTACACGGCCGCCATATTACTGATCTACACGTATGCCATATTACTGATCTACACGGCCGCCATATTACTGATCTACACGGCCGCCATATTACTGATCTACACGGCCGCCATATTACTGATCTACACGGCCGCCATATTACTGATGTACACGGCCGCCATATTACTGATCTACACGGCCGCCATATTACTGATCTACACGGCCGCCATATTACTGATCTACACGGCCGCCATATTACTGATCTACACGGCCGCCATATTACTGATGTACACGGCCGCCATATTACTGATCTACACGGCCGCCATATTACTGATCTACACGGCCGCCATATTACTGATCTACACGGCCGCCATATTACTGATCTACACGGCCGCCATATTACTGATCTACACGACCGCCATATTACTGATCTACACGGCCGCCATATTACTAATCTACACGGCCGCCATATTACTAATCTACACACACGGCCGCCATATTACTAATCTACACACACGGCCGCCATATTACTAATTACACACACGGCCGCCATATTACTAATCTACACACACGGCCGCCATTTTACTTATCTACACACACGGCCGCCATTTTACTAATCACACACGCCATCCTAATCCTGTTTTATCGCATCACAGAATTATACACACATTATACATATACACAGATAACACATACACACACACATATACACTCACCGGCCACTTTATTAGGTACACCATGCTAGTAACGGGTTGGACCCCCTTTTGCCTTCAGAACTGCCCCAATTCTTGGTGGCCTAGATACAACAAGGTGCTGGAAGCTTCCTCAGAGATTTTGGTCCATATTGACATGATGACATCACACAGTTGCCGCAGATTTGTCGGCTGCACATCCATGATGCCAATCTCCCGTTCCACCACATCCCAATGATGCTCTATTGGATTGAGATCTGGTGACTGTGGAGGCCATTGGAGTACAGTGACCTCATTGTCATGTTCAAGAAACCAGTCTGAGATGATTCTAGCTTTATGACATGGCGCATTATCCTGCTGAAAGTCGCCATCAGATGTTGGGTCCATTGTGGTCATAAAGGGATGGACATGGTCAGCAACAATACTCAGGTAGGCTGTGGCGTTGCAACCATGCTCAATTGGTACCAAGGGGCCCAAAGAGTGCCAAGAAAATATTCCCCACACCATGACACCACCACCACCAGCCTGAACCACTGATTCAAGGCAGGATGGATCCATGCTTTCATGTTGTTGGCGCCAAATTCTGACCCTACCATCCGAATGTCGCAGCAGAAATCGAGACTCATCAGACCAGGCAACGTTTTTCCAATCTTCTACTGTCCAATTTCGATGAGCTTGTGCAAATTGTAGCCTCAGTTTCCTGTTCTTAGCTGAGCGGAGTGGCCTCCGGTGTGGTCTTCTGCTGCTGTAGCCCATCTGCCTCAGAGTTGGCCGTACTGTGCGTTCAGAGATGCTCTTCGGCCTACCTTGGCTGTAACGGTTGGCTATTTGAGTCACTGTTGCCTTTCTATCAGCTGGAACCAGTCTGCCCATTCTCCTCTGACCTCTGGCATCAACAAGGCATTTCCGCCCACAGAACGGCCGCTCACTGGATGGTTTTTCTTTTTCGGACCATTCTCTGTAAACCCTAGAGATGGTTGTGCGTGAAAATCCCAGTAGATCAGCAGTTTCTGAAATACTCAGACCAGCCCTTCTGGCACCAACAACCATGCCACGTTCACAGGCCTCAAATCACCTTTCTTCCCCATACTGATGCCCCAAACTGCAGGAGATTGTCTTGACCATGTCTACATGCCTAAATGCACTAAGTTGCCGCCATGTGATTGGCTGATTAGAAATTAAGTGGTAACGTGTAGTTGGACAGGTGTACCTAATAAAGTGGCCGGTGAGTGTAGATACACACATAACCCATATACACACATAATGCATATACACACAATACATGTATACACATCATATACACACATAACACATATACACACAATACATATATACACATCATATACACACATAACACATATACACACAATGCATATACACATATAACACATATACACAATACATATACACGCATAACACATATACACACATAATACACATTATACATATACACACATAATACATATACACACATAATACATATACACACACATGATACATATACACACAATACAAATACACACACATAATACATATACACACATAATACATATACACACATAACACATACACACAATGCATATACTCACACACAATACATATACACACACATAATACATATACACACATAACACATATACACATAATACATATACACACAACACATATACACACACTACACATTATACATATACACACACATTATACATATAAACACATATACACACATAACACATATACACACATTATACATATACAAACATAAGCCACAGCGCCTATATATCCATACATTATGCGGTATATGTCACCCAGCGCGGGGGCAGTAAAAGCCCTATTCCACCGGACGATTATCGTTCGCATAATCGTTAACGATTAACAATCTCAAACGACCGCTATTGCAAAAGACCTGAAAACGTTCACTCATTTCCATGGAACGATAATCGTTACTTATGATCGTAATTGCGATAGTTTTTTCTTCGCTATTTATTCGCTATTGCGTTCGTATCTATTGCGAACGACCGAACGATGTCTTATTCAATGCGAACGACTTGCGAACGTTTTGCGAACGAGCAA